>DWNH01000907.1:0-12802 GCA_018249895.1 Tiana niger
CACTTTTTAAATATAAAAAACATAATTACCACTGATGTTTTCTTCGCACTTTTGTACGCAAGTGAAGGCAACACAACATTTTCTTTATTACTCATTTTACATTTAGGTACTTCTTTCTTAAGCTTGGGAATTGATGATACACCAGGCAATGGCTTCTTTGGGTGCACATCTTTAACCAATGGGACTTGAGGACAATTTTTTATATAAGTAGCAATAGGACTTGCAATATGTTCAAATGCTTTCGATTTAGTAGGTGTTAAGAAGTAATTGTCCTTTTTATGTGGCAATGGCAACTTCGGTGTTCTAAATAAAGGTGAAGTTCCCTTTTTGTGAGAGCTTGGTGTTTTTACAATGCTGGCAGTTTCATGTTTAATGTTCTTAGTTGTTGAAGAGACACCATATGAAACAGTTCTGTTTTTATTTGGTGTGGATAATGTGGATGTCTGTATTTGGTTTTTGTAAGTGTTATTGTTAAGCATTTCCTCTTGGGAAGATGACTGTGAAAAAAATTTCTCTTTAGAAGCTTCTATATCACAAGTAAAGTAATTGTCATCATTAACACTTTCTTTCACTTCAACATTAACTGGCAGTTCACTCTCCTTAACATAAGACGGTGCATTGTTTAATATAAAGTCAACTACATCTAGAGTGTTGTTTAAATTAGTGTGTTTGTTTATTTGTTCTTCAATTTGGAGGAAACTGTCTTCATGTTGGAGCTCTAACGTCAGTTGGGAATCTGAAGTAGACTTCAACTGCTCTGTGGGCGACTCCTTTACATCTCTTCTAATATTCGGTTCAGAACGTGTTTCAATAATTTTGAAATCTTTATAAGCTTTTCCAATGCTTGCAGCATGCCTGCTAGGAGAAATCACTTACAAAACTTTGTAATATTACCTAGATACAAATAATTTTGAAAAAATAGTAAGTTGTACGTACGTTAAATTCTTCTGATACATATCTCTTAAAATGTGCTTTTTGACTTCCTTAAGAGTCAACTTGCCAAAAAAAACTTCATCGTCACTGTTACATTCAATGTCTTGTTTTAAATCCATTTCAAGAAGTATAAGTGTAAATGTTTTAAAATACAAGGCTGAATTTACTAACGGTTTTATATTTTCATTCAACTTGACAATTGACAGATATAGAGAATAGACAGATTTTGTCTCGCGATTCTACCACAGACGAAAACTAAGCCCTTAATTCAGAGATGTAGCGTCCAGCGTGTGTTGAAAACGCATACATGGTAAGTAATATTAAATATAAATATTTTTATTAATTTATATAAATATTTAAAATATATATAAATATTTAAAATATATATAAATATTTAAAATATATATAAATATTTAAAATATATATAAATATACAAAAAATAACATTTTCATTTGTAAAGAAATGTGTATTCGTATAACTAACATATTTATTATTTTATCGCTTATACAAAACGTTTATTTACCGTTAGTTGTGTAAATAATTCAGCAAACCTAAAATCCTTAAGTACTGAGGGTGACAATAAAAATATGTAATTATAAAATTTTAACAATTACAAAACTACAAACATAATTTATGTCAGTTTTATGATAGGTGTACACATATTGACGGATATTTATTTAAGTTTTTTTAACATCTCCATTGCCTCTTTATTAGCCCGATGATCATCGTTTGATTTAGCAGGATAACTGGCAGCAAGTTGCAAATAATACTTAGCTTGGTCCTCTTTCTTCAATTTCAAATAGCAAACACCAAGTCTTAACAAATTTATGCTATAAAATCTTGGTTGTGCAGATTCTGCTCTCAAAAAGTATTCAAGTGCATCTTCATATGTTGACTGTGGAAGGGGGGCAAATATAGTTTCGGCAGTTTTTCTTTGAAGCCATGATATTTCTGAAACTTGATAGCACCATTCACCTAGCATGTGCAAAGTTGTAGCATCGTTCGGATTTAGAGTAACTGCAAGCTGAAGAAACATGTTATTACAAGAATAAAACTTAGAGATTTATTAATAAAGGAAGTTGGGAAATTATAACATCTTTAGAAATTATAACAAAAGCAAAAAATTAACTTACGTCCATATGTTTTTTTACGTTTTCCAGTTGTTCAATTTTTTCCGTTAAACCTGTGTAAGAACTTTTAGCGTCTAATAACAACGCGAACCATTTATGCACTGCATAATTATCCCAATTTGTATCCAGTTCATTAACAATTATTTGATAGGCTCTTATGACGAGTTGTTTTTTGTAATTCTCTTCATACCTTTGATCTTTTGACATGTTATACAAAACGCGACAAATACGCCATTTTACCTCCACATCATTTTGTTCCTATGGAAATAAGCAGTAATAATAATTTCACAACGTATGTAATCTATATGTTATAGACATATTTAAGTAATACTAGTAACATATTACACGTAATATTACC
Source organism: Tiana niger (assembly GCA_018249895.1). Taxonomy (NCBI): domain Eukaryota; kingdom Metazoa; phylum Arthropoda; class Insecta; order Lepidoptera; family Hesperiidae; genus Tiana; species Tiana niger. The sequence goes on from DWNH01000907.1 coordinate 2,422, forward strand.
CAATCACCTATTGAAACATCATTGCTCGAACTTATAATTCATGCAAGCAACCACAAAGTACCTACTACTACATACTACAAATTTGATTTCAATCTATTAATTTCGACAATATTAGCAAGCAGAAATTTTAAGAAATATATGATTAAAATCTAACAAAGCGTTTTTATTTCTCAAAATAGGTATTGACCTATCGATAGTCACCGTGATTCATTGTTATTATTTAATAAGAAGTTTTATTCTATTTGTATCCCCATTTAAAGTGAAATATAAAAAGTTTTTGTATCACAATATAATATATATCGAATTCATAAAAATAACACTTATAGATAGTCAAATACAGCGTAAAACTATTATATGCAATACATCGGCTACCACGCCCTTTTTTGGTTTTCTATTTCGACATATTACAATACATGGTTTTTTTTATTATACGTAATCCCGTTTAATATAAGTAAATTTAAAACTAATCGGAGAAAAAGAAGATTAAAAATATAGTATAGATTAGAAAAGTATTTTAAATATTAATATCATATATTAATATTATCTATTTATTTATTTATTTAATCTTCTTTGCACCTTATATAATAAAGGGAACAAAAGGCGGGCTTAATGCTTAAAGCATTCTCTATCAGCTAACCTTTGGGGAGAGGAACATAAGTAAATACGGTGGTCAGCCTTATTATCCTTAACATATTTATATTAAATAAAAAATGTCATTTACATAAAACCTATGTATAACGAAATGTGTCACTTTATGTTACTTCCTACTCAATTTACTTCCACTCGGACCAAATTTGGACAAAAAAAAAAGCTGTTGATGATGATGATGATGATTATATTGCAAATGTTAAAAACGCCTGCTGATGAAATTAATATAAAATGAGAAAAAGTAAAACACGAAGATACTTTCCTTACAAGATATGAGCAGATTATAACACTCTTCATACCGCCCATTTTCAAATATTTTATCTGCACTTTCAAGTACACTTGGTTTTAGGTTGATTTTATTCTCTGTATTAATTCTAGAGGGCCAAATAAACATCAATCCCACGTAAATATTACAAAATATAGAAGTATTTCTTGTTATGGTCATCTGTAACACACATTTTATTTTTGCCTTCGTAGTCTTATTGATTTTATTTATGTAAAGAAAAGTCAGTTAAATCAAGTTCACAAAAAAGTTGCACGATTTCACCACATTGCGTGTTGGCCCTAATGAACTTTTGTCACAATCATGACATTCATATTACTAATTTATATTATTATGTCTGAGCCAAATATTAATGTTTATGTTAAATTACATCAAAAATGATGTAATCGTGTCTTTTGTCTTTGATTTAATCATCGGCTATGATTCCATCAATCAATTTTGACGAAGTCAAAACAAAGAATACACTAATGCATAGTTACTTTCTAAAATTAATTTCTTACTATTAGTATGGATTTATATAAATTGTATGGTTTTCCGTACTTGCCTGTCTGCTATGCGGTTGAGATATTACACATATTATGCGCTGTGTCAACTTCCATGTTTTTGGAGACAGTAATCGTCGCATGAAACTTTTCATTTATTGTACTTTCATAAAAAAAAATTATGGATATACAGTGATAGTGCTATTAGTATTGAACACAGCAGATGCTGAAAATGCAAAATTCAATCGAATCAAAAAAAACAATGTCTACGCAAAGATGAAATGTAATGTACGACCAAAGAGAATGTAAACATTAGCAAACTAGGTCTAATGTCTATATTATTATGTATTTAGCACAAACGCTGACTGTAAAAGAAAATATAGTTTATTTTTTCAAAACACTTTTTAATCTCTTAAGTTCTAAAGTAAAGGCATTTAAAATAAGGTGCCAAATGTTGCTCATAGCATACTTAGCATAGATACATAAATAACAATAAATATATTGGGATTGCTCACAGTATGGTAAGATACTCAGTCTTGGCCCAATATATTGTATTTTCTTCTCTTCAGAAACAAACTAAAAAGAGGTTATATTATCTTCGAGGCATTTTTTATTACACATAGTCATATTTTCAATTAATATCACACAGTGCTTTTAAATATGGTTTTAAACACGACAATTTGGAAGAAAACTATTTTCTATAAAAAAGTTACAGTAAAAAATTGGCTATAGACAAAATGTGTGGCATCACAATAATTTTAAATAAAGTGAGCTGGCAACTGGCAAGAATCTACAAAAATCAATTTCTACCCGGTCAAAGGGCGGGTGTTGCTGTTGACAGTTCGGTGTAGTGAAGTGCAGTGAGGATTAGTGATAACGACATGTTTTTGCTTTGAAATTATATTTACGAACCATTCCAATATGCAAAGATCAGGTAATAGGTATTTCAATTCTTTTACGACCTGTGGTTTATATAATAACTCGACTCCTTGACCCTGCTTCGCGCCAATAATTATTTTTACATGCTAATTTCAAATAAGATTTTTCGTTATTGTATTTGTTAAAGTTTGCATATTCCTTCTTAAATTGTCTCTTCATTTCATCTCTTAACATTTGCTAATTTAAAATTCGCAATAAACGACTATGTAATATATCATATACATGAAATGTATATGAATTACAGCAATATACGATACACTAAATTAATGATATCACACACAAGTAGTATTGATAATTTTTTGTGTATGATTTTATTATAGTTTTACTTGTGTATTCTATCCTATAATTTTAAGTAGATTTTATTAAATTATGTAGCCTTTACCATAGTTACTATTCTTATTGAAATATATTGTATATTAACTAGTAACATGAAATAATTATCATACTGGGTTACACAATTAATTTCATATGAAGAAATATAGAGAAAAAATAATTAAACTTTTTTCCTTAATATGTACCAATATAGCAAAGTAAAACATTTGTTTATATAATGTAAAATGCTATTCTTTAGTGGGTGGATCTTCATAGTTTAGAATTTTCTTTACTGGGACACACTTCCATCTGAGCCACCTTAAGAGTTAATAATTTTCAATATGTCATACATATAAAAAATTGAGAAATTACTTTGTTGCTAATATTTATTTAATGTTAACAATACAGTATATTGTATATAAGGATATTTAATGGCAGTAAGAAATGTGATATAATTTAAAAAAATAGGTAAATATCTTTACAATGTAATTTTTGTGTAAATAAATTATATTGTGATGTTTAGGCTTATTTAAAATAATAGTATACATTTCGTTTTAACACACTTTTATTTAAAACCTGTAGTCATATCTATGTAATGGAATCTTTGAACATTATTTCCACTTACTATAACATGTCAGATTAAATCAAACATTGCACACTTATCAAAGACTGATGACAATACAATAATTAGATGGCTCCTACGTAAATAATCATATCCCACAACTTTGTAATTTTCCTGTGTTAATGTTAATAGTACTATTAACTGTGTTAATTTGAAAGTCAAGAAATAATGAAAAATAAGTTAAGAAATAATAATAAGTAAGGGTTTTAGACATGAATATCATTTCAATTAAATTCACCAATTCAATGAAAGAAAAAATCTTTATAGTGGTAAGCTGTAGAATTTGCATTAGAAACATACAATTATTCATGTGGGAGCTGTCGAATTTAATAAATGTTTCTCATTATAGTGACAAGATTCATGATATACAATTAATCAATTTTCCAGACAGAAAGAGTTTAAGTGTGTTTTTAATTTCTTTCCTCGTCTACTAATTAAGCCAGCAGGTAGGTAATCAAAGTTCTTAATTGATATTACATATCCTTTCTGTCTTTCAAGAATTTATTTCGTTTTAAGATCAATTAAAGGAACTAAAAGTTAGATAGTGACTCTTTGTAAACTAGATTATATATTCTTCCTGTGTTTGTCATTAATGTAATTTTCTTGATATAATCGGAGATGTTTTATAGGCATTATATGGTTAGAGATGATTTACAGGCATTGAGATTGTTATTTGGTTGCATTATCTTCAGTACATCTAGCAATACTTGCGGCAAGCAAAAATCACATTTTAAGGTTCTTTACCAAATGGACTGCACTCCTGTTTGCTAATTCTACAAAAAACATAGTTAGTTCAATAAAAAAAGATTGTCCAATTGTTGAATCTAACAATAATTAAATAGTTTTATAATTCTTTTATCATAAAAGTTCTTCTAATACTTCATTAATCATTATGGATTTTCTTTATAGTATAATTTTTGAACTTTTCTGGGATTATTCATATTGAGCTTTACCTATGTTCTACACTTAAATGTTAGACATATTTATAGGAAATTGTACATGGATTGCTTCACATTTTGTATGAAATTTTTACAGCTACCAAAATCATTATCGTAAATAACTATATTGTTGAATCATAAACATCAAAGATGGGAATATATCACAGCATTACCAGAAAAATGTAATACTAAAAGAACTAAATGTTCCATAAATAAATTTCCCTCAATACAAAACAAGTATCTACCATACTTGGTTTTATATAAAAAATTCTTGAAATGCCTTTGTGTATATAAGTTCTTAATATACAATTTGATCAGTCCTACCCTCTCATGGTCTGATCTTATCCATAAATATATTAATTTATATATATCTAATAAATTCTATGCATCTTGAGACAAGTCACAAACAAGACATCTGATCCCCCCCTCTGCAAAGCTTGTACTATGGTAACTAGACTGCTGATAAACATACATAAATGTTCTAAATTAAAGTTATCTATAAGCCATAAATAAGTGGGAATCAATCCCATGATCTGAAAAGAGGGGCAGGTATCCCTTTTGGCTTACAGTGAGCAGGCAACATTTACAAAATCTCTTTGATACAGTAAATGTAGCCTATTTAATATTCCTTGGCATCGTGTGCGTGGAGATGTATTGTTCCGTGTGCACGGAGCATGTTAGCGGCAGAAGCTGGCCCTCGGCGCGGAACCTGACCGCCGTGACGTCGCCCCGCCGTCCTGCCGCTGTAATCGACACCCTTTAACAGTTATTGTATACTGTAGCACGGCTCTGGTACACTATCGGTGACATACGTTTACCGACCTTGTTTAGTTACTTCGTTTTAGTAAAAACTTTAAACATTTTTTACGGATGACTTCGCTATTACAATGTATTGCACAGTCATTTCGGTGACCAAGCTATTAATAATGACTAATGATCGCTTACTAGTCCCAAATCGACTGTCATTTACTAAAATTGTTTAATTTATATATAAAACACAGATATAAATATTGCACGAAGTAGTAAGCACGAATTATCGTATACATATGTATTTCCTTTGTTTATTCGCGCTCCTTAGACTTTCATGTATCAATGACGTTAGGAACGATTTATTTATGTAAATTTTGTGATCAATAATGCCATCTATTCGAAAAAGGAGTACAACTGTTAAAAGTTTATATTTATGTATATGTAACATATTATGTTTTAGCTTTTTCTGTAACTTCTTCAACTTCTTCTAACTTCTCGAACTAATTCAAATCATGCATGTAATATTCTTAAACTGGTTTCCGAAGTTATTTCACGTAATAATATGCTGATTCGGTGCTCCCTCTTTCGAGAGGTGAGGGACTCTAACAAAAAAATCTCTTTATTTTTGAGTGCAACATAAATCGCAAAAAACGTTTGGTTTACGGACCTAATATTTTTTTGAAGTGTCCAAAGAGTAACATTTTTGGTTTCGGCATCTCCAAATACAATTCGCTCAGGTCCCCCTTTTACAGATTAATGGATATTATCTTTTACATAGATATAGAAATAATATTTAAAAAAATATTTATTTTAACAAATCCAAACACATTATAATGTAATCTGGAGTTGATTATGAAAATATATGTAGATTTCCAAAAAAAAACTCATATGTTTATTTTTTGTGAAAGCTTTGTACAATAAGTATCAGCATCTGCTGTATTTCTTAAAATATCTGTTTTGTTTCACCGTAAATTTTTCATTTCTTAATGCTTTGACTCGCAATGAAAAGTCAGTACTTATACAATGGCAGAGCGCGACATGAGTATGCCTGTAGTACACAAACAAACCATGACAAGACGAGATTGCGGGGTTGCTTACAAAGCTTTGTTCGGAAATCCTTATTTTAAAAAAATGAGTGCAAATAATTTTTCAAATCACCAATACTTTGCCAAGAAACAAAAAAATACCCTCTATTTTCATATAAACAAAATTATCTCCTATAGATAATTTTCGTAAGATAATTAGATAATTGTAGATTACATGCGCACTTTTGCTTATGTAATTTGATGTAAACATTATGCTACCGCGCTTATATTAATGTAAATGTGGCGCCGTAACGTGACATTGGTGCAGTGTAATCATTCGATTTATGCAAATTATATCTCACATGGAAAGTACTGTTAAACACCGTAGCGGCTGAGGCGCCGGCGTCGGCCACCCTTCACGTTTTGGAATTCGCAAAGTTGCGAATTCTATACGTGTATCGAAATAAGTTAAATGCAATGCATGCATGCACTGCGGCGCGTACTGCCAGCGCCTGCCAGCGCCTTCACGCTCAGTTCCCGCGGACCAGCGTGCATGCCGTTTGCTCTCAGTCATCGCCGTACGACGCACATTTATCTCGCACACGTAAACATCTAGTCATGCGTTTGCCGCGTCCTAGCCCAATATACTTGCATTGATAGACTTTGGCTAATCTGTCCATATTTGCTCGTATTTAGGTCATCGAATTGTTTGTTAATTGATTGTTACTTAAACGACGAGCGACAAGCGACTCGATGGTGCCATTTGTGTGGTTTGTTTGAAGTCCGATAATATGGAATGTGGTAACTCATTCAAATAAACAGTCCGATTGATAAAAGTGCCAAAAAATAGAGCTATGGAATCGATGGATACCCCATATTTATCATGTAAGAAATTTTTTTCATACTTATTGTAATTTAAAATATTAAAGGCAGAATTTTGTTTTTCTAAAAATCAGCAGTGTGCTTTACTTAAATTTTCATAATATTTTCGACCTGACATTTATTATCTAGTTTTCATTATGTTTAATATTTCATCTGAATTAAATGCATTTTCTCTGTTGACAATAACAAGAATTCATCAAAGGTGAACATATTTATTTAGATTGTGAAGATACACGTTACTACTCTACGATTTATTTATAAACATTCGCAATATTTATAAAGTGAAAAGAAATCTCTTGTTATAAAGAGTTGATCCATTTGTGCAACATGGTAAACATAGAGACAACAATATTCATTTAGAAACAATGGCATACATTCACACATCGTGCACGGACTTTTTAACGAAGAATCCCTGCTCGCCTTTGCACCATGTCTTTTATTAAGTATCATGATTTCCAATGTGTCAAGTACACATAAGTGTTTATTTAATTAGTATGTGTTTGTTTATTTATCGTGTTTTTTAAATAATTTTTCGAGGAGGAATTGTTAATGGATGCTTTGTATACGAGTACAGAAAGTCTCGAGGATATAGGTACATGCTGTTTGCCATGCTTGGGTATGTTACTGTTTGCGAACTTCTATGATGTTCCCTTTTAAAATCGACGGGCAAGTTATTCGGAAAGTAGTATAACAATCACTTTCTTGATTTATGCACCTACGCCAGCATGCATACTTATGTTAAGAATTAACTTAATATAAAGAGCTTTTTTTAAAATGATTATTTTATTGCTTCTTTTAATGTTTGTTAATAATGCTTTTTTATATTGTTTCATGTACCGTTTTTTCATCGTCTCGAATTCGCAGCGGTAAGTTGACATAGGAAATTTATAAGTAAGGACTTATAATAACTAACTGTAAACGTTGACTTGAAAAATTTATAAGTAATTCATTCTAAAAATGTTATATTGATGACATCGTATGCATATGGTTATCGTATGTGTATGCAATAAAGTCATATAGAATTGATATTATTAGGTCGCCAGACCATTTGTTCATTGTGCACGTACGAGTGTTGCGTGCGTCGTTTGAATTACGAGTAGGAATTTGCGACCGCTATTTGGCCCTCGAGTATCAGCCGCAGCAAACACCATGGCACCGATTACGGTGTCCCTATGGTCAGGCATCGATACGAGCTCAAGTGACACTTGCACACTCAACGTCGGCTGCAGTGACGAATCCACAAGCTATCCATGACGCGCCCTTGCTATTGTTCCAGTATGCGAAATTGAAATCGCGGTGAGGTCGTTACGACTCGATAATCGGTTCTTTTTTTAAATTTCTTGTAGAAGTTGTAGTGAAGCGCGGTATTCGAATCGTATCTACGTAATATTTTGGCGCTTATTTATATTGTATTCCTCTGTACATCTGTACAATTATGTAGGTAGGTAACATCAATCCAATTAATGACTAAGATTGTTGTTTACGTGCAAAACTCCATAGACCCTTATCAGTGTTAGCTTTAAACAGCGGTTGATGTCAGTGTTTTATGCAGCGGCTTCGTTTAGCTCTGCTCCGGATGTGATTTGTCGTCGAAAAAATGTGCTATCGCCCTGGATGCTACATACTGTAATCGCAACAGTATGTTTCCTCCTCATGCCGTCGACGGCTGTTAGTTACTGACAATTATTTTAGAATTATAATTTAAGTGGAACAGTGAGCATTGTTAAAGTATTCCCAGTAGTCTAGTGTCCAGAATGACTTCTGTGTCAGATTCCCCATTGAACAGAGCTCGAAACAGACCAGTTTTGTCGCGTTACAGACACGCCGCTGGCACAGAACAGGTAAGTTATAATATTTGCAGTAATTTTAATATTTTAAGTGACCACTCATGTATTTGTTTCTACAACGTGTACTCGTATTTATGGATGTTTCCTACCAGCTAAATCGCTGTTATCTAATCATTTTACTAATAATTGCTCATCCTTTATTTATTCAACTGTATGTTACAACGACGCGTAATTGTCAATTACCTGTTGGCACATTTATTTTAACTGATAAATGGTTCGCCTCTGTGGCAACGCCACAAAGGATTCATGGCCTTATTAGTTCTGTTCATTTAAAATAGTAGTGTGAAGGCGAATAGAATTCAATTTTGAATGCATAAAATATTTAATTTTTGTTAGTCTGTCGTATATTACTTATGTCGTTATACTGCAGACCACTGTAGTAGAAATGGTGTCAAACATCGACGTAGAGCGAGCCCAAGGCCTGTTGTCTTTGAAGTAGCAAGCTTCAGACGTCGCGCGATATACCATACTCGTAGCATAGCGCTGTGTTACTGTGACCTCTTCATATCATGTTGAAGAGAGACGCCCTAGACATGAAACCGAATTCTCGACAGATTTTAAAATATTACAAAAAATTATTTTCAATATTAGTACAAATTCTTTTTAACTAGTAATAAAAGATTTACATCGTTATTGACGGTACTCTAATATGTTTATAGTCCTAGTGTTTCAATTGTTTTCTTTCAAATTTTTATGAGTGCATCATAATGGTAGTCTAGTTAAAATGCGAGAGACGTTGGCTTTAAAATTGGGTTTACCAAAGAAGCTTTTATAACGTCAAACGACTGCTTCTCTATAACACATACATAGATCAATGTGCTGCAATGCTTGGATTATTTTTCGTAATCATGTTTTTATTAAATAGCCTAGCCCTGTTTAGATTTATTATGTGTAGGATTTCGTTGTTTTAAAGACAAAGAGAACGTGGAATTACTTGCTTGTGGGATGTTGTTGTAATGGTTTTGTGAGAATTATTAATGTGATTTCCAAATGACTGTTCAGTGTAGGTTGTATTTTTAGATGGTACGTTTTCAATCATCTTTAAAATGACTAGTGGATTGAATTTCTACGGTGTACTAGCTTGAGCTGGGTGGGGCGTTTAAGTTTAATTTAAGCGTTTGTGTTGTGGTTTATTGGGGATTATTTTAGAAACATTGCCTGCCCGTACGATGGCACGTGCCTTTTTGACCAAACAACGCGTTTACGCTCTATACATACATATGTATGTGCGTCCTTACTTCATACTGATATAGCGTGTAGGTACTTGGAATTCCCATTACGTTAGTACCGTTAAAGATTTAAGGTAAACCTATTTAGTAAAGCAGTAGGTAATCCGTTTAGCCAGTGTTATTCACTTCACCGCTGTGAAATTGTTTGCTGACCCTTTTTAGCAGTAACCTTAAAAATTATTGACTTTGGTATTTATGATTCTGTTTTGCATATAAAGGGTCTAATTTTCTAAAACACCAGCAAGGTTTTGCCGACTATCTTACTAAATGTGGATTTAGACTTCCTGATAATATTTACTGATTCTGTCCGATAGATTTTGAAAAAAAATAAACTTTTTTATAAATATAAACGGCTTAACTCATGTGTATTTTTCGAGATTGCCCGACTAGTTTCAAACCTATACGAGGTTCTTCATCAAGAGCT
>DWNH01000908.1:0-12797 GCA_018249895.1 Tiana niger
CACTTGTAACTTCAGGCAGTACTTTAGTCCTACCTGGAATCGCAAATAAATGCGTTGATACTTCTAAAGATTAAGATGGTCGCCTCACATTTAATGAACTCCGCCATCCATACTCTCTTTCCGAAACACAATAAATTGCTTAACAGTAGATATGGGTGTGGCGGTGGTACTTTTCCTAGCGGCGGCAACACCTATTAATTTGTATGGAACCGTTAGTATGAGAGCCCGCCTGGCACTTGACCGTTGGGTATTACTACAAATAAAATTTTAAAAATTCAAAGTTTATTACTTGTTGTTACTTTAACTTCTTCCTTTGTTTATTAGATACATAACGAAGCGACTAATAAATCTGATTTTAAGGTTTATTAAATAATTAAAGTGGATAGCAAATATAATAGGTTGGTAGCAACAGTGGAGTACAGTATTACGTAAAAACTAGCAGCATTAAGATTCATAATAAGCTGTAGTTTAATTTAAACTGGCATCGAGTTTTTCTTAACCTTCTAACCTAACCTAACCTAACTTAACCTAACCTGTTATTATTTTATTTATATTAATAACAACAGCTTTTATAGGTTATGTTTTACCTTGGGGTCAAATATCATTTTGAGGGGCTACTGTCATATTAGTCGCCATGTCATTATTTTTAGTACCCCACCTAGAATTTCAATCACCCTATGTAAGAAAATACTTCTATGAAGTCGCAGCCGTTATTTAGTTATTTTTATAATACATTGCAATTGCAGGTTACCCAATATAATTAAAGCCAAATTAGTTAAACATTGCCCAGTTATTTTTATAGATGCCAATAGGTAATACCCCATTAATTTATCATTCGCCTCGATAATAATAAGCCTATAAGTTTTAACATTTTCAACAAAAATGTTTATGTTGAAAACATTAGCTGATAAAGTTGGCTATTATTATCTAGAAGGTCGACCTTTTTTTGTTTGTTGAATCTTCATGGCAAAATGATATTCCATGGTGTAAGTAGGTATATCGATCGTGCACATCATCAACGTCACTTTTAACAATAAAATATTGATTGCTTCATTGACTGATTACGTCCTTTGTAGAGATTAGAGAGAGATTGTAGTATAACATCCATTGTAGAGTAGGTAATCAACTATATATATTATGTACATTTCAGATAACACACTCTCGAGTGTATAGGGGGCGGTTATTTCAATTAATTATAAGAAAATTTTACTTTTGTAATGTTTGTTCTGAAAAACAGTTAATGTATATCTCGAACTCTTCTTACGAGCAATAAACCTGATAATTATGTTCTAATATTTTGTTATGTTTCACTTTTGAACATTTACGATGTTATGAAATACGTTATTTCATGGATGTAGAGCCGTTAATAGACAGCACAAGAAAGAATTACCGACTTAATGTTTGTACTCATTCTAGAATGATTCATCGGATTATGATAGCATTTTTTATTCTACTTGTCTCATAATATATTATTATGTAAACAGTATATGAAAACAGTAGCCGAAGAGCTAACGTGAATATCTGATTTTAATAATTGTGCCTCAGGCAATTTTAAGGAATTCACTTCGATGTATGATCGACTCCTTTTCTGCACTATCTAGATTAGAGTTGTGTTAAAAATTGTAACGGTTATGTAAAATATTTGGGCTGTCGACGTGGAGAGGAGGGAAAGTATAGAACTCCAACCTTTCTTTTCTCTTGCAAGATCAAGGACACCAAATAAATAAAAAAACAAATAACTTGAGACAACTCACTCACTCACACACGGCCATCTTATCCCAAACTGGACAAAGCCTGTGCTATGGTGACCAAAAACCTGATACACATACATAAACATTTTTAAATACATACTTATATACATAGATAATTTTATACCCCGACGACGCAGAACAAACATACGACTTATCACTCAAACAATTGTCCTGGATGAGAATCAAACCGACGACCTAAGGTTTAGCTGTCAGGGTCACTGACCAAGACGCCAGTAAAATTATAACTTAATTTCATTATTTAATGTTTTGGTTGCATTGAATGCCAAAGATATACCCTATATAGCTCTTGAAATAAAATTACCTGATTCATCATATTCGTCTTTCGTCAAAGTTAATATTCGTTAGTTTTGTTGATAAAGCTTAAAAACAAAGAAAATTTAAATTTGAAAAATTATGGTATCTCCTAAAAAAATAAATCGAATAAACTATCAACTTCAGGGCTTTGATGTTTTACAATTTTTATAAGCTCTAATCAGACGTAATAATTTGTTACGACATAAATAGTGTTGTCATAAAAACTTATAAAACAACGTTTAGTGGTGTTAATGTTGTCAATCCCTCAATTTTCATCAAAATTGACATCAGATACACCATCTCATTATTTTATCGTTAAAGAAAATTATTTAAACACTAATGATAAAGGAAGCAGCAACAAAAGTTTTCAAAACACTGAAAAAAGGCAAAAACAAAAGTCTTGCAAACGAGCAAAAAGTAATGAATTTACGAATACAATGAAAATTAGGATGCCTCAAATACGTTATTATTGTCATTATTCTTACACTATTTCAGTAAAAAGGCTTGATAAATTAATCTGTGTAAGTGCAAAAAGTTTGACACAAGTGGAGGCCGCGTTGCAGAAAACGTGAGATTTAACGAAGTGAATAAATTTAAGTAAAATCCTTCACGTGTCTTGCAAAATGTGTAGGTATGCTTCGCATTTTCGTATCAGAGGCAATAATTATTATATCTTAGAATATTAGAATCTATTATATTATCATACTAGCAGTACCCGCGACTCCGTTCGCGTGGAACTTGAGAAACGACATTTAGAAGTCTAAATACATGCGCAGTAATCCAACTTGAATAACATTTTTTTTAAATGTAATGTGTTGTTCTCGAGGTTTCTATTTCAGTCTAGCTCTCCTGAGAGCAATCGTTACTTCCGAATCATGGGTGTAGTAACTGTTTTCATTATGAGGTGGTTAGGATGAGCCTCAGCTAAGATGGACAGAAGCCCATATCACAATGTAGGTCAAAAAATTGTCGCCTCGTATTTAGTGAACTCCGGCATCGATGACGTCGTTCCAAAACACAATAAATTGTTGCACGGTAGATCTGGGTGTGGGGGTGGTACTTCCGAGCGGCAGCCTACCACCTAGTTAGTTTTTACTAAGCTAAAGCTAAACTGACCTAAAGTTATAACAAAATTTTCTTATTTTAATATGTAATATGCTGCCAATTAATTAAAATTTTAACTCTGTCGGATATTAGTGAAGACGTGTCCATAATCTCGGTCACGTGCCGAAATATCACGTGTATTAAGGTATTATTCGCCGTAATGTATGAAGTTTTTTTCACATATGAGTACAAGTATTAATTAGCAAGAAATCCTTTTTAAGTCTGTACAAATATTAATTAACATGCACGTTTCTTCTTAATTAGTTCTTAATTCATTTAAATTTCTTCCTAATTCATTTAAAAATAATATAATCCTACCACATGTACATACATACATATGTATGTATGTATATTGCACTAGCTTTCGGCTTTGACCGCGTGGTGTACGGTGTATCACAAAGTCTTTACATAACGTATGAAAGAATTCTTTCTTGATTCCACAAGCTTATGTAAGTGTAGTGAAGTTCGGCTTCCCGTTCTGGTGGGTCCGGGTTCGGTCCCCGCACGCACCTCAAATTTTTCCTATATTATGTGCGTATTATAAATTATCACTTGCTCTTCGGTAAAGAAAAACATCGTGATGAAACCTGCATGTCTGAGAGTTCTCTATAATGTTATTGGGAGGCATGTGAAGTCCACCGACCCGCACTTGGCCAGCGTGATGGACTATGACTAAATACGTTTAATCTGAGAGGAGATCCGTGCCCTGCAGTGGGACAATGATGGATTGATGATGATGATATAATATATGTAAATAATGGGTTTTGAGCTGTGTTATAATATGTTTTCATGTGGGAACGAGATCATTCAATTTCACGGTAATATCACTTTCCAGCGCTCCAGCTATCTTCACACTAAAAATTACGTCCATCCTTGGAAGCTCTGTTTCGACGTAGAGTAGGACAAACAAACACTTTTACATTTATAATATTAGTATATATGTATATGTACATCATCATCATCAACCCATCATAGTCCCACTGCTGGGCACGGGTCTCCTCTCGAATGAGAATGATTTAGGCCACAGTCCACCACGCTGGCCAAGTGCGGGTTGGTGGACCGAGTATATACATACTTATATATAAATTATAGTCTAGTGTAGTCTCTTGTAACTTAACACACACAAAATAAATATTCGTGCTCATCATGATTATATGGGAATCGAACCTGCGAACAGTTTTATAGGGTCATTAACCACTAGACGACGAGACCAGCCTGGCAGATTACTATTGTCATTATTTAATTTGAAAAAAACACTTGCTGACCTTTTTACCAAAAAAGAGAAACAGCAACAAAAATGTCATAAAAATTAATAAAACGATGTTAAATAACAAGGCTTTACATAAATTAATATTCAAAATGCCAGTGCCCAAGATTACTTTCCTCTGATAAATAATTACCTGAGATTACAGTTAATTGGACAACTTAGTTATTATCGCAATAGCATAATTTTCTTCTACATTGTTTATAGGTATTATCTTTTAATGTCGCGAATGAAAGTTAATACTCAGTACACTAACAAAATAAGAATTAATTGGCAGATAATCGCTTAATAAAATAAAAATCGTATAATAAGTCCAATTTACACACTTATTCTATTCTCATAATATATTTATTATTGTAAGCATTTACAATATAAATATTTTATAATTAAAAACTTCAAATAATATAACTGTTTACAAGTTTAAGCATTTAATACAATTTTATTTTTATTCGTCCCCATGAAAATGTATGATCTAAACTAAATTTTTATCTTATTATGACATCATTGTTAACTATTCAAATTTTCGCAAACAAATATATTCTAGTCTTTTTATATTGTTCAGGGTTTCTTTCAAATGTTTTTAATGATTGCGGCCATATTTGGCTTAATAGCCCCCGCCTTACGCCGCCTCTGGCGTATTACATACCTCCTTATGTCCGGGGATTGTGACTTTCCCAACATCCTGGCTCAGCTTTATACGGGGCTGACCATTTATTTCTACAAGTTTGTACACACATCCCAGAGCGGGCTGCCGTTGACATGTCACTGTAAAATATAACAATTTTATTATTAAAGTTTTTGTGAGTGAGTACTTTTTTATAAATAAAAAATAATAATAACGTTTAATAACGCCTCACACTCATAGCCCCACACGAGGATTCTCTGTGGGTGCCGTGGTCACACACAAAGACTATATACCTATACTATATATATACTAACACCCACTTTTTTTTACAATTATATGTTATTGTTACTCTCCGTCCACGAAGCATGCCATGGTAATATCATTAAGGCAATATTTAGTTTTTTATGTACCTTTGTTTCATCAAAGTAACGACTGTCTTGTTGGCCATAAATAAATAAATAAAGATAAAAAATATACAATATAATACTCTTACAATAAATAAAATATCATTATATTATATTAGCAGACCCGGCAGTGTCGTGTTGCCTGAAAATTGGCTTGCCTATGAGCGGGTTCAGCAAACGAGTTTTCAATATACGAATTTTCTCGACTAATCTTAACAAAAATAGTTATTGTTACTTAACTATAATAGCTAGACGTATCGTGGACTGTCTGTGAGTTATGATAATGAGGATTATAAACATGTAGGTTATTCATTTTATGTATTATCAATAGTTTTCACAGTGCGCGCCAATCAATGGCTTTTATAGCGAAATTTATAATACCATCAATTACATTATTGTGATTTCCGTAAAACATACAATTATTTTTTTAAGTAAAACATAACTCATATTAATCATTGATAACGCAGCTTTCTATATACGAAAGAATATTTAAAATCGGTGGAATAGGTTTTTAATTAATCCATTACAAACATACAAACCTTTCTTCTTTATTATATAGTGTAGATGAATCAAGGGTCTAACTAAGAGAAATTATAAATTCTATTCAGGATATTTTTTAACCGTAGATAAAATACTTAATTTTATCACAACAGGGGGAGGAGGGGTAGATTGTACAACACATTACTAATGATAATAACTGATAATTTATCAATTCCGTAACTAACATAATTGTGATTAGTTATTTTATAGATATTCTCTGTTATCAGTTCAGATTACGTTACTAAATAGTTCATTGTTCTACTTGGTAAGTAGATACATTTACTGCTTACAAATGGTTTTTATGTGAACGTGTACTATGTATATGAACATACCTATGATGGTCGTTATCATGCTTGATTATATATTAATAATAAGTGCCTCACAATCCAAGACATTTTCTCTAGCTGGCATCAATTTGGTTAACTTTGGCACCGTCCAATTAAACAAAAAAAATATTTTTTTATTATTTTGCAACGTAAAAAATTACTAAGTCGACGGTCCCCCAAATTCCGACAAGTGAGAAAAGTCCAAGTGAACAAAACAAATACCCAAATGCGTTCCGATGCCAAAGCAGTCGATCTGGTGTCCCTGCTCGTTCAAACTGAGAATTGTTTCCTCGTTAATGTCGTTGGAGGCGACGATGGTGAGCTTGTCGAACCAGGGCACGTCGAACACTTTGCTTATTTTGCTAAACGTCTCCCTCGCCAGTACCGAGAGATACGCTAGGTCGCCGCTGTCGATGCGGATCCCTAGCGCCCGATAGCCACAGTCGTTCAGCGCTAGGGCGACCGCACAGAAGTTTAGTAGGCCACTCCTGTTAAAGAAAAACACGAAACTGCAGCATACTGCATGCATTACAACGTAAATAGACAATCATCAGAATCAACAGAGAATACCAAAATTCTAACAACCATGTTACACAACACAAACAAAAAATACAATGTTAATTGATTCGCCTTCATGATAATACAGTTAACGTATCTTCTATACGTGCGTTGTGTAAAAAGTGCTTATTGAAAAATGTTTTAGCATTCACTACCTAACATAGGCCTAATTTAGACCAAATTGCTGTGGCAAATTCATTCAACAATTTAACGCAAATGGTTGTAAGAATTTAAAATCCCTTGATATTCTTTTCAGGGTCGCATGCAGTATGATGTGTAGTCATGTGCAACATAAAAGCAAAATTCTAGTGTATAATGCATTCACTCTATTTGTGACCACTGCTTTGAACAAAATCTTCAACGGAGAAACCGTAAGTTATTGTTAAAACGGTTTTTAATTAAGTATGACTGATAAAATGATATGATGCAACAATACTGATAATTATTTGTTAATTAGATATTGATCTGGTGACCCAATGTGCCTGCTAATGTCGTGACCCAACCATAGAGTCCTAACGGAGCTCTTCACAAAATGCCTAATAATAATTAGATCACGATTCAAGAATTTGCATACAATTACTAAAATTATATACCCATTATGCACATTTATATACCCTCGTATTGGGTCATGAAATATATAATTCGCGAGTTCGACTAACAATTGTATATCATGCAATATATTACTGGATATAAGTGGTTTGAAAAAATTGAAAAGTAGCGATAGTTAATGAAAATGTCCCGTAACTTTTAGAAACTATAAATTCAAATTAATTAAATATTATCAAGTTCATCACAAAAAACAATGTCTACTACTATTCTAAAATTTAAAACGTAACTTTTTAAACGTTATTACAAAAGTAATAATACTGTACCTACATAAATAATTTGAGAAACAAACGTTTTATAAAGAAATTACAAGGAGTAGTTATTATATTATTAGAATTAAGATTATAATAATTTATTATGACCTTCATGACCAGCGGTCGTGACAATGACAATTTTTCAAGACTGGTTGTGTTAACTTCGAAAAATAAGTAATACACAAAAATAAGTAAAACTATACTTAAATACGATAAATTTAATGACTGTCCTAGACTGATAATATTTTTTCAAAAGCTAGCTTGTTTATTTTAAGAAGCTTCTTTACTATATATCAGACAAGGTAGCTGCCTAATGCTATGCAAATAAATTCTAAATTTTAGTTTGTAACATTTAATATGATAATAGTTAAAATATATAATAGTTGAAATAAATATCAATGTGACATATAGACAACCGAATTGATAATTACTTAAAGAAGCAAAATGTACCTACAATCTTTAGTTATTATCACGACAATGTTTACATGATGTCATTCCGCGCTTCATTCAATCAAGTCAAGGTCGAACAGACGATGCAGGCCAGTCGATGGCGTACTAAACAATAATGAATTTATAAAATCTTTTACACTACCCGAACAAAGATATGATGTGTCAACTGCTAGACATGCAAGTACTATAAATTAATTATGTAATGTGTGCAATCCCTATACAATGCAACTGTGCCCAATGACTGAGATTGTCTCTATTCTCGCTCGTAAGTCAAGGACAATACGTCACACTGAAGCAAAAAGTATGGTCCCCGTGGGACGTGTTCTCATGTATTTACATTCAGTTGTTAAATGAAGCGCCGTCCACATGCGCTTCAATGAAAAAGCGAAACAAATATATGTATCGTAAAGTAGCATGGAACCCGGACAGGCGACCTCGGTATGATTCGTTAGAGAGTGCTGTCTATCCCGGCGCGAGCCGCCATGCTCCTAGCGATGGGCAATGCAATGAGAGTGGACGGCCGGCCCTTCGACCGTTCCTTACAAAACTCCACACAAAATTAACAATAAACGATAAAACGAACAATGCAAAATAATAATATAACTTTATCAGACACCAAATGTCAACATGAGCAGTCTATTTGCATCTTTACCTCAGTGTGCGTTCGACCGTGCTATATCCATATGTACTATGTATAGTTGAGGGGTTTTGTATTCTAGATTCATTGGATCCACAGTTGCTATTGTAGCCGGAGTGCCCATTCACACGCTGGCCGTGTCGTGACGGTAAGGCTTGGAAATTATACCTCTTCACATCGTAAGTGTCCACTAGGGCCAGGAAGCCGGAGGGGAATGCTATGGCATAGGATATTAGGGCGGCGAGTTCTCCATCGCTTGCTTCCTCGGTGGACACATCCACTACGGTGGAAACACGCGAGCGCCACTCAAGTGCCATCTGCAGCAGATTGCACTCTCTCTGCGAGTCTGCGTGGCGCAGCGTCACCGACTGTAAGTCGTCCAGTGTGCTGAATGACGTCACGAACGAGTGCGCGTGCGTCCCCTTCACGGGTATGTCAAACAACTTTCCGGCCAGCACATTACTTGTACCGTCAAAACCGCCTGGAAAATAATGTACAAGGAACCAATCATTACTAGTATAATCTATAAATAATAATTTACAAAGAAATAATTATTACCAATAAAATCAATAAAGGACTAAGAAGAACGCCTTGTATTAAATGTTTTGGCCGATGGGAGATACGTCAACAAACATTAATGAATAAGTGCTTTGATATTCCTGAGAACTACTACTGGTCGACTCTAGCCACTAACTAGAACCTATCACCAGCTTTAACGCCTCACACTTATAGCCCCAAACTAGGATTCCTTGTGTCGTGCCACGAACACACACAAAGACAATTACACTAACCTAACTGTGTGGGTGCCAGACACACACAAAGACAATTACACTAACACCCAGACCCAGAACAGAACTTTAAATTCATTTCATACAATTGTTCACTAATGAACAGACCAATTCAGAAAGAAGGTATATTTTAATTGTATTGTGTAAATGGTAATTTTTTCAGTACATTGTATTTACATTATTGTATGCCCATCTGTGGCGGGAATATGGAGGATTATAAAACTATGTATGTATATCGAACCTTGTACCCATGTTCCACAATAAAATGGATTTGATTTGATTTGATTTGAAGGCTTAGGTGTATAATTCATTAAGGTTTTGTTTAAATTCGATGAAATATGGAAGGTTATGTTTATATTGGATGAGTTGGATGAATATATACAAATAACCAATATTTATTTCTCATTAAAAATTATTCCTCTTTAAAAGATCTAATAAACTGTACGCTATGTGTCTATCGTCTAAGATTAACACACAATAGCGAATGAATATAGGTAGAAAATATTTTAAATATACATCTACAGATGAGGTCATTGTGGGTTATTTACGTAACTTTTTAAATTTTGCGATAGAGCCGAATGAAGATGTTTCCTATGAGATAGTGTTATGAGTTAATGTTAAAGACTGTGTGATAGACCCAATACGATGCGGACAGAAACCACTATTAAATAACTGTTACTTAGGTGGTAGGTCGCCACCTGATGAAGTACCATCGCCGCACTCAATTTTACTGTAAAGCAATTTATAGTGTTTTGGAAGAAGGTTAGGGTTGCCGGAGTTCACAAAATACGAGGCGACCATCTTAGTCCTTCGAAGTAGGTAAGCACAACGTTCTCTGGTAGGACTAAGGCATTGCCTGAAGTTGCAAGTGGAGTGTCCATGGGTTGCAGTGATCACTTAACACCAGGTGGTTGCTTACTCGTTTGTACTTTTATTCAATATAAAGTGTAAGTTTCAGCTACAATAGATCAAAACATGGTCGCATTTGCTATTGCGTCCGTGACTCATCCTCTTTATCTCAAGTTGATGTCACTATCAAAAATGGGAAGTACCCAAACAAACTGATGGTCGATAGATATCCTTATTAATTCTCTTATATTTCAATTGAACAAGGCTAAGAATAGAAGCCTTAGACTTAGCAAGAGTGTTACCATCCGTAGCCTAGTATTACCTTCTCATACTCGGAAAGTCTGAAGGCAAGAAAAGTCTAAATTCCGATTTGCTATTGGAATTCGCCAAGAACAATTCGCCAAGTGTTCAATGTCAAGGATGGCGGAGGTCGCATGATTAAAACGAATTAAAGAAAGTTAGGTTCGTTATTGGGCATGGAGGTTTTTGCGAGTCAATGACGCGATGCGGCGTGTTATATTATACAAGTTTGAGCAGGGGCTCGCTTGGTACCAGGCACCGATGACTCGGTGCCGACAACCCAAGCTGTAGCAAAGTACGCTAATACAATCAATAATTCAGGACAAGATAATTTGCGCTATACCTACTACCGTGAAGTATTGTATGACTCATCCAATTTTATTTAGTGATACTCTATGCGAGTTTGGAATAGACGGTACCACCCATCAACGAATCTACGCCGCAGTATTAGTGCTGCATGGGTTGCTGCATTGGGGCGTACGGAAAGTGATATGCGGATAGGGTAGCATCAGAAACCACGAGCCTGTCGTGCTAATCTTCAAGGTTACAATCACCAAATATGTTTAGTGTGTTCACTATCTGGCTGTACGTACACTGCAAAGTGAATAATGTAATCTGATTTTAAAACTAACAGTTTTTTTTTCTGCCGGCTTATTCGTCTGGCCAGCCAGAGCTGCAAATGCACTCAAAGTTGACGAACTCAGCGCTTTATTTCAAAATATTTAAGTGTAGATAATGCCTTGTAATGAACGAAACAATTTCATTTCATCAATTTGCATCATGCTAGTACAACGTCATATATTAGTGTTAAGTATCACATCGGTCATATACTACGATGGAATAAGTCTTACCAATATATGAATATTTAGAGGCAGACAGTCCCCCATCAGGTCCTTGAGCTCTTCGCAATCCAAATTCCAGTAAGGATACATATTTCCCAGCCACCATTCTGTATCGAGCCGCGTTTGTAGCCATTAAGCTGAAACAAGTCAGATTAACTTAACTATTAACGTATTTCTTTATAATTTTTTAAAGTTTTAACCATAATATAACCTACAATATAAATGTCGCAGACCGCAGAATTTAACCGATGTTTTCTTTAAAAAGGATAATTACAAACATTATTAGCATGAGGGTCGTCGTCAAACCACTATCTCTTTATTGGCTGTCGAGGTTGACTGAGCGAAATAATTGCCAGAGATACGATGTCTGTTGTACAAATTGTTCGCAAGGCCTTTAGCCTATATTTTCGTTTAGAAAATCCTTTATGACAGACATTAAATAATTAAAGGTTAATTAATTAAAATACATAACTTATTTTTATTAATTTTTTTTAAAACCGCTATGAATAACATGTATATAACAGACTACTGACATAATATGGTCGCTAGTAGATACAATACGATACAATAGAGTCGTGTAACTACATAAAATGATTTTTTCGAAAAAATAAAATCAGACTTCGAACTAAACCTTAATAAATAATTTGTTAGCATCCGAAAAATTTATTTGAGGTCTTATATTACGTAGTAGCTATTTATACATCTTGTTATAAAATGTCTCCTATCATTTATTGTCAGAGCCATTTTATTCTTAATTAATAAAATAAACAAAATCTTTACTGAGACAAGATGTGCCGTAAACAATTAAATCACAAGAAGGTTGGTTTAATGAACCCTAGGACTTTAATCTATTGGTGGCCCTGGGCACAATAGGACAATATGACCTTGTCACAGCATAAATATTTTTTTCTGCAATAAATATCGGTTATTCTTTTAGTGATTTGGCAAAAACTAGGGGGCCCCTTTCAATTGCGGGGTCCTGGGCACGTGCCCAGAGTGCCCAATGGGAAAGAGGGACCTAAATGAACCTTTCTGTGCAAATCAGCAATCGCTTTTCTTATTTCAAAGTAATTATTTTCTAAACACGCTAACTATAACTTCAGATTGATGAATAATGCTGATTATGAGGCGTTATAAATGAGGTCATTACGGGGACGTCGGGAGTTTACTTTCAGTAGGTACGT
>DWNH01000909.1:0-12797 GCA_018249895.1 Tiana niger
GGTCGTGGCGATTGGAGCAAAGCGGACGGAGTAGTCTGTTCTGTCGTACACTGTACCAATGTTCACGCAGCGCAACAGAGTAGGTGAATCTTGTCGCAGCGCTTAGCTGTTGTATCCATGGTCGTATGTCGCGTCGCGTGCGTCGTGCCGTCGTTGTGCCATAGTGAAGTAAAGTCCTTTCGAGATTGCGAATACGATTCTCAATTTGATAGCCATAAATCGTTATCGTTTTCACGTGGTCTTTATTTTTGATATATTTATACTAAATTGCAACTCAAACTTATAAGTAGCAGTTTGGCAAGTAGTGGTAAGTTTATTCGATTTTAAATAATCTTTTACCTCAGTACATAAGTACATGTAAAATAGGTATTGATTTTTTTTCTATTAATAGGTATGGGCGTATCTTTTTCTTCTAAAAATTACTTTAGGATCATAAGTCAGATAAGGCCACACTTGTGTACCGACTTAAACCATAATATATAATTCCACTATCGCCAAATATTATGGACATCACGGTCACAATTTGCTTTGTATGTGAGACTAAGTACTCAGATATTATCGTACCATAGTATTAAGGGTTCCCTAATCTTATTATTCATTTAACTTTTTATTTCTACGAAAGGGATTGGAAAATGCAAATTGTTTAATTAAAAACACTTCTTCGGCTTTAGGCGCCACTGGGCTATCGTCGCCCGGGAGATAATAGCTAACGGAATAAAACTCGGGAATTTTTTAAAATGCCAATTACATTACTTCTAGCTATTGTGAGGGAAAATCTAAAACTATAATATTTTTTAAGACTTTTTGATAATTTTTCTACTTACGTCCCTACATCGGCACTTGTTTAACATTTCCAATGACATATTCTTAGTTCAGTTTCACTAAAGTTTGCAAAAAGGTACTTACAAGCCTACGCATAAATAGGCAGTTATAAAATATAAATAGTAAGTATATTTTCACTGACTGGCAAACAAATCTTCCACGCTAGAATACATTTTTATGAAGCGTTTCCCCTCTGCTATGCTTGGGGGAGAATTGTCATTTAGATACCTACGAATGTACGTTACGTAAAGAAAATAGAGAAGGGGCAGGGGGACCTGCTCTCCAATTTATTGATGACGACTGTTAGGGGACCTTATTTATGCCATTCACTTTTCGTTTTAGTTAAATTGGAGATTGTTCAGAGAATAACATTGTATAATTTTAGGTAGGTACTGACAGCCGACCTCGGTCCCGTCGTGATCTCAAATAAATCTTACGTATATACTTCCTGTATGGTTGTAAAAGCGTTTTAAAAACAATTTTACCATTAAATAAATTTAGAACGTCTGTCTGTGATAACAAAATTAAGGTCGATAACGGATTGGAATTTTCAGGGCTTCTTGAATATACTCTAACTTACTTTGATCTTAAAGCTTAAGATTTTTTAGGTTTAGCCTTTAGCCTACGTACCTTAATATCTCAAAGGGCTTTTAGTTATAGGTAATCATTAGCGTGCATACCCTAAGGGCATTATTTACGATATAAAACAGTATCTTTCTTTGTATGAATAATAAACAACTAGACTAGTTTTAAAACGTTTGCAACTTTCTTTCTTCATAAACTTCACGAAGACGAAGAGAAGCATTTTTTAGTTAATAAAATAAAAACGACAATGCTTCACACACATATAGTACAATAATCGGATTGTGTGTGCACTTGGATCGACAATAGTAGGTACTACCGGGTATGTGCCATTTTCCTCTTCAAGATACATATAAATAAAATCTTCACGCATATAGATTTATACTAGGATTTCATTATTTGTAGGCCACATAAAAACATTTCCTTACATTCACACCATACTGGGAGTTGACTTAAATTCATCATTTAAATTCCTACCCTTGGAATGGGAGACGGACTGGCTACCACTACTTCAACTACCATGTCAATTCTGCTAGTTTCCACTTTCTTATAAGATATATCGAAATTCGTCTACATTTCGCGAATTTATTACATCTTCAATGGTGACGATTCGGTTCAGACTATTTGATAAAATATCTAGGAGTTCTATCACGTAGATATTTTTATGTCTGCGTCAAAATTACAGTATAAATTTAAAAATAAAAATGGACAAATTTTGGAGCAAACTCGATGCAATAACCTTCGAATTAGTTTGAATCATCAAATGTCGTGTACCCAATAAAAAAAGTCGAGTAATCGTCGGACATAATATAAAAAATACATTTTGATGTCGGTTAAAATTCACAGCACGGGAAACAGATCCCATTGAAGAATTGAATGCCAGTCGTGATAATCGTTAGTGCGTTAAGTATCTATAGGTATCACTTTATTAGTTGTTAAAGGAATTCTGAAAAGTTTACTGAGCCTTGTAAACTGTAATATCTTCATAAAAATATAACCGGTGTTAAATAGAGCAACACAAACACATGTAAGCCATTTAGGCCGAATTAAAAAATTCAAGACTAATTTTGTAATTAGAATTGTTAGGAAGAATTTATCTGTTGTTAGACGTAACAGATTTTTTTTATTTAAATCAATCAACGAAATCAATAACTACCTAATACTAAATTTAGATATTATCTACAATGTAACTGGGTAAAAATACAGTTACTTATTATCTGCTATATTTATTTAAAGCTAAAATTATTTACTAAGATAAGTAAAAGGAGATTACCAAACCTTAATCCTAATTACTTCTGAGCTTAACGTGTTTTGCTCCAAATTATTTTTAATTTCATGTTACTGACAAAGATTAATGGACTGATAGGTACCTAAATGATTCATGTTTGACCCAAAGATCGCAGATAAGGTGCAATTATTGAACGACGGACGGTGCAAGGGTATATAAATGGGTAAGTGCAACGTAGCATGCGAACATCATTATGTTCCACAAAGATCTAGTATTGGCGGAAATTGGATTTTTCGCGGAACCATCAAGTACGACCTTTCCAACCCCAATTAACTGGGGCCCTGTCCCCTCATAATGGCGGTGGGCTCGTCAACCGTTGACCGACTCGAACTCTGCGTGACCGACTGATCCAATGACGAATGTTGTCGTCACGTGATTTTACACTTATCTATACCAACTAATTGTCAGTTGGAAAAGTATGAGTTGTTAACTCATGTCGTGTATTTTTTGCGGATTATTATTAAGTATATTTTTTGATAATTGTTCTTCGAATGCATAGGGGCACATATCTCAAAAGGAAGTAATATAAAATTAAGAACTTAAGAAGTGTTTTATGTTAATGAAATGAAAATTAGTCGCACAGAAAAATTAAATGCCGGCTCTATATTTAAAAAAGATGAATGTAAAAAAATTTTCGAAATGAGAAAATTCCGCAAATGTTAAGCGCATTCATACGAGTAATTTCGCGTCATCGCGGCAACGCAATCAATTCTGAAAATAAATAAGACATACTCATGAAATGAGTTTAACGTACTCGTTCTCCACGGGCGTGTACGGAAATGCGGTCTCCTGGACCTTCGGGGGCGGACTGGTCTCAGGTTCTTCCTGAAGAGGGCTCTCGTAGATTAAGGTCTCCACCATAGATCCTTTGGAGCTGCCGAAGGACACCCTGTACAACCAAAGTTTATTATAGAATCGTCAAAACTAAGCACTTAGAATTTGATCGAATCAATAAATAATAACATTAAATATATTATTCGATTAAAAATGCAAAAATATAATGACCCTATTGTGTACATAATATGTATTAAAGATGGCTACAGAAGCCTCAAGTAGATCCTTGGGGTCTCCCTACATAACAGTAACAGAAATTCATGCAATATAAGTTTACGAGTACTATTTCATTTACAATGTGTATGAAAAACAGAAAAAATATGGGCGTGCTAATTCTACAATCTTCACGTTAGTAATTAGGTACATGTTACTATATGGCATACAAAGTAATGATAAATATTCTCAAAAATAAATATGTATAGGACTAATTAAATTCCCCGCCAAATGTGTATTAATTCAATATCTATTATTTTTAATTACCAACACCTTTATCTACGTAGGTTTATTTAAGTTTAAATGTATTACATTTTTTTCCAAAGAAGTTTGTTTTGACATTTTATGATTTCACAAGTCAAACGTAGTGTTATATTATTCTTTGTCGATATTATATTTTAGATTATATTTCATTGTGAAGTGTACAAACATATTTGAGGTAAGTAATTATTTGGTAATTCCAAAATACATATCTTATTAAGACAACTTAATTAAAAAACTTCTTTAATTTGAATTCAAAACGAACGTGTGACATCGGCTGTCGATCGCTATAATTATATATTCTTGACCCTTCAAAGCCAAATCTTGGGTCCACTGCTACGCATACTTCGCTTATACAGGACTTTCTAATCGGCCAACTTGCAACCATTTATGGCAAGCAATGGTCACGTAAACTTTTACACTTATTATACTTCCGTATCGGCGAGAAGCTGCTTAGCATTCTTTGTGATGCCTGTCCTACTTTAACCATAACTGGCGCTAGATTCTTCAATCTATTCTTTCCAATGGATTCCTTTGTGCCCGAGTTGGGTTGGCATAATATTATTGCATCCATAAGGTAATTCTATACACAACACCGTGGGGTTCCATTATTTCATTCAGGGGTGACAATATATTAGTCTACGCTTACCTAAGTAGCTACATATTAAATTATGTCTGTTTTCATCAACGGATTACCTATTATATGATAGCTATTTATCTCAGATGTTTCTTCTTTTTTCTTGTTTTTTGTTCTTAGTTTATTTACATATAGTTTTATACTGAGTACATAGGCAAACTGTTGCGCAATTAATTGTAACGATCCCAACGATATTTCTTTATTGCTCGGCCAAGTGTTATCTTTATGGTCAATTAATTTCTAATTTACAAAATCGTACAGTACGTTTTGATTGGGGTTAAAGATCGTCATCAAATCGATTGTTTTATCTTTCCTAGGAACAATGGCCAAGGATATTGGTGTTATTAAATATGATCCCAATACCGAGGCATTCCAAATGAGGTCGCAGTGGAAAAAAGTTGATATATGCCGGAAGCAATGGTTCGATAGATGGAGTTGGCTGCTTGAAGAAAGAAGGTTCAATTATTCCTTACTATGTAGACTATCGCATACTATACCTTTTTATTTTTATTTACCTTTTATATTGTGAAGAATAATATGATGCACCGGTTACAGTTAATGAATGTATTCGTAAAATGTCTTAACTTAAATATCATACATGATGGCAATACAATATCATATCGCTACACCGCTTTTGATCAAGAAATCTGATTCAGATCAGATTTCAGATCAGAAAATGTCAGCATTTTACACTGAATTACACTTCAGTAAAATTAAAGAATTCTATTTCTAACAAAGGTTTATTATATATACACTTTTCTGGATACCATATAATATTTCCGTTTTTGGACTCGATCACGATTATTGAAAACTCTTGTTATAAATGACACACAAAACAGACTTTATAATTATACTTAATAATATGAACAAAAGAAAAACATAGATACAATAAGTATTTTTACTGGAAAACGCCTTATAGGAAAGGAAGAAAAAGTTGGTAGCTATGCACTACTAGAGCCTAGGTCAATTACATTAAGTGTCTATTGGCATCGTTTCTTTACACTTACTAATACTGGATTATCCAGGAATGCACAACATACCGACTGCATTACATTGCATTTTTACGTGCATCATTTAGATTAGATGAATTTGCTTAAACACTCTTAAATGTACGACAAGATAATAATATTAATAAAATAAACACACTTGAAAACAGCTGACGAACACATAAATGCACAAAGATCACAGGACCACAGCTTAGGACAACATGTAAATATTTTTAGACGGGATAAGAAAGTTGGTAATGATTTTTTTCTATCAGATGAACTGACTAATTAATTTCACATTAATTAAGTGTAAGCGATTACCTTATAATAAATTAATTGCAACAATTGAAAAACAAATTCATTTCATTTTATTGCAATTTATTGTTATAAAATAAATAAATAAATATTTTAAATATACAATTAACAATTAGATATAGAACAGTTATTGCCTAAATTAGCTGTGATAATTGCGTGACTCATTTTGTATATGCTTTCAGACAAGCACTTTTGGAGTCAGACGCAATTCGTCAAGAAGCCGCCGACGCTCTTCCACGTGGGATAAGCAAATTGGAAACCTCGAAAACATTAAAGCCAGTACCCATTACATCCACAGGCGTTATCGGATGGCTCGCTGCCAAGTTTGTGATCACTTTTTTTGCTCTGTCAATATTGTTTCAGATGTTACTAAGTCAAATTCCGAGAGGCTGGCTCATTACGGTATTTATTGGCCATTTAGAATGTAAAGGAATCCCACTGGTTTTGACATCTGAAAGGGCTCCTTACACCCCATTATCCACAGGTGTAAGTTCTTTGCATTTGATGTCCCTATGCTTTTCGAGCTATATGAAAATGTCAAAGGAGGTCTTTTTACTCGGCTGCAAGATAGCGAGAATGAAGTTTCTTTAAGAATCCACCAGGGCTTTCTTTTAGTTTCTTGTTCTTTAAAGGCTAGTAAAAACAAGTAGAGGACAGTGTGTTCCTTGCTGTTAGCATCAGTGTTCTGAGATTTCGGTCCCTTCAATTACATTTACCTATATGAGGTTTTAAATAGTGTATAATTAGTGCAAGGCCATAAATTGGCGTTGAAAACTTTGCTCATTCTTTTAATTTTTTATTTATCGTAAACGAGAATATTTGCTACCTAAACTTTGTTTTTTCAAGGTAAAAATATGGGTAAATTATGTGTATTATGATTATTGTTAATTCTTTTAACTTAGTCTAGGTAAATTAGACCAACGACAGTAGACAATATTATTTTATTGTTGATAATTCAATATCAGGTGAGGGGGTTATCAACAAATTTCATTATTTGATGAACAATGTTTTAAGAATTCATCCGCTTTAATAAAAGAACCGTTTAATTTTATTTCAGACCAGATTGCCAGTTAGAAATTTATACTTCTTGGCTGTCGAAGATTCCAATAAAATTGCCCGACGCGTGGGACGACAAAAATTACTTGAAATCAGAGAAATCCTAATTTATTATCCTTCCATATTAAATCTATTTCTATTGGATCTATCTATTTAAATATATAAAGTATTTTCTATTGCTTTAAAATAAAACCATTTATTTAAATTTCTTTGTTATATATAATGTTTAATATTGATTGCATGTGGCAAGTTAAAAGTTCTCTTAACTTTGGAAAGGAAATGTTCCAAAACTTAATCCTACAAGTCGTATCAATTACTCCATAGTCTGTGTCCAGTGTAAATTATTCAATAGTGATGCAACATAAAAAAGTACAATTGTATTTCGAAATTTTATCTAAGAAGTAGGTATACCCATTGTAATAGATCGGTACCTAAGAAAATTCCAAAAGCGAAAGACCCGTAAACACTGATGAGCTTACACATTACCAGCTAATGAGTGTCACAATTTACAATTAGCTAATCATTGTTTCCTCTAATAGTCAGTTAAAGACGCTTTTTGTTCTATGAAGACAATACGAATTCATCTTTACGAGTTACACAACTATTTAGAATTGCAAAATTATTTAAACGGTCCCTTAAAGGCAGATGTGCCTATCTTAACGCGGGCCCCCTAATTATTAGGCAGGAGGCATAGATGCGTCATACTATTATCGCAACTTAACTTCTATTTGTAGGTATGCTTCGTAGGAATAAAGGAAAATCGGTGCCATAAATTGTCGCGGAGCTTCCCCTTTCTTTATTATCTGACGTATGCCATCATTGTTAACGTACTGCACGACTAGATTTAAATATTAATAATCTTATCTCACCAATAAATAAAATTTAGTACGTCTGCCTGTTATATTAAAGTCTATAATTAACAAACATATGCTTGTTATACGAAACATTCTTAAACATAATTAATCGTTTTTAGTGTTTCGTTTGTCTGTATGTCTTGTGTATTTTTGTCGCGAATATACTCCGAAATTGCTAAACGCATAGGTTGTTTTCTGGGAATTAGTATTAAAACAACGAAGGGTTTTTTAGTTATAGCTTTTAGGGTTAGAGCTAGCAGGGTTATAGCTTAAGGGTCCTATTAAAACTATTCGATACTCAATAAATTTTAAATAAATAATATTTACTATTTTCAATTCTTATAAACTTTACGCGGACGAATTTGCGAGCTCCCTAGCAAGTAACTATAATATAAAAAGTGCCGCATTTATAAAAAAAATAGAATTTTGTTAAGATTGTGAATAATACTGACAGTCGACAAGAAATTGGAACTTTCGGATTTACGCTTACAATAGTCCGTAAATAATACTTTCTTTTCGGCTGTCGCAAAGAAGCTTGTTTAAAAAAAATAACAACGTCACTAACCTTTTTAGGGATGTGTGTTTACTGCCGTTACTAAGAAGCTTATGCTTCGGTTTTTCGTGAGCGCCTGTAGGAGTTGACGAGGAAATGGTTAGGTCACTCGCGAACGAGCTCGTTGACGAATCCTTGGATATATTGGTCTTGACTTTTCTGACCGTCGAGTCCGGGCTGCCGGGGCTTCCTACGAGCTCGAGAGCCAGTCGGCCCTTGCCCGGCACTGGAGGAGGTTTCTCGTCCACCGGCACCATGTACGACAGCATGGCTGCCTCTTGCGCTTCTTTGTTACACCATGAAATATTATGCAATCTTCTTCTTCGATTTACGTGTAAGGGAAACGGAAGCCGTCTATGTCCATATTTGTGACATTTGTTTGAACTCTATCGGCGATATCACTTCTAAATCACTGTAAATGCAGCTAATACTCTGATGAAATCGAGATCTGAAAGATAACATTAATACACACTTATTTTAGTATGGATAATAACGTTATTTTTGAGGGGCTTATATTTCTAATCATCATTCAACGTCTACACGCAGGTAAGTGTTAAAACTTTCCTACTAATAATTTCAGTATTATATTTTTATTATTATTGACGCAGTTACGGGGGCTATACCTTGGTGTATAATGTTCACAATTGTTACACATAAATTATAAAATTCGGTTAATAATATTTAAACAGAAAAATAGTAAAACTCATAACAATTTAAATATAAAACGAACCGATACAGTACACAAATTGCAATAAATTTAAAAAATGTACTCAATCGGATGACCCTTTAAATTCACTAAAATCTGATTTTTTTTTTCATGTATAATAAAATAAGCATACTATATCAAAACATCAATGGCTTAATAACAAAATCCGATGAATTAATTGTGTGGCTAAATAATCTTAAATTAAGAAAAATATCTATCGATGTTATTTGTATTACTGAACACAATATGACATTATCTGATATCAGCTTTTTAAATATACCAAATTTTATACTAGCATCATTATAGTTTATGAAACAATAGAAACCGGCTATGCATATAGAATATTTAATAAGAAATAGCATATTTTATATGCACTATAATTCTGGACTGTGTTATGAGGTTTATCCCGATTTACAAGCAAATGTTCAATATTATATTCATGTAAGTAAATATACATTTATGATTATTAAGTATTATTTATTTAGTGTAAATAACTTTAACGTAATTTGACATAAACATAAACAATTTGTTCACAAGTATGAATTAGTAAGTAAAATTAATTAAATAAAAAGGTGCATCTATTGTATCCTTTTTATATTCTTTAAAAGGGTTGATACTTAAGATTCTGCTCACATAACGTCCATAACATAAACCTTAGTGAGATTTTTCAGAAGTGTTTTACCGATTAGGTACTACATTGTCCTTTTCTTAGGAACACTTTCGCATATCAACTGGCTGTTTAGTGTCTTTATAGAATGCAAGACTGGTCGTAAGTCTGGGGTGGTACCACCTATCACCAACGATAGGACGTAGCGGTAGCGATAGTTGGTAAGATAGTTCTAGTAGTTGATATTTAGATCTTCGGATGATAATTGCGATGAATTTGACGGCGACGGGTCTTTTTGTTCAAACACCAACAAGCGGGCAATAGCTTGCATTATATAGAATGATAATTAACCTACCTAAGCTATAAAAGACATATTTACAACGCAAAACCGCTTTAATGGTTTGAATATGAGAATGACATCACCTGATCTTAATTCTAAAATTGGCACAAACAAAAAAGGTGACGCTACATTGCCTATTTATACACATTATCATTAGCTTAGAGGAATCCTAGACGTGACCATTTTGTACTTCCACTCAGTGTTAACTGCTTCTATAGTTTTACAATTACCTAATTGGGACTATGGCGGTCGGTGCGCCGTTGCGGCTGCGTCTAATTGTCCCGTGGTACTTGTACACCCGCCCACGGCAGGAATCAACTTGGAGCCCAATGCGTGTACCCTGACCTCGTTTTTAAATAAAAAACTTCGCCCAAACTAATAAATTATCACTTTTAGTGGCATTCCATGCGTGTGATCGCACACTCGATTACGCGTCACCACCGCGACTGAATTATAGTCTCTCCTTAAATTATTTCGATCAAGCGTTATTTGGTTATTGAATAATTTTGTAAAGTAAACTGCGTGCCAGGAAACGAACACGTAGTATATTTGATTAATAAAACGAAATAGTTAATTGTTAACAGATGGAGCTTTTCATGTTGCAAACAGCAAGTCATGATGTTTTAATAATGATGGTATGCAACGGATATGCGCCATTGATCTTAACATTAAGATTGTTCTACATCTTGCCTCTGCCAAGGTTAAATTAATTATGTACCTACTTATATTTTAGCGCACGACGAATATCTTCTATTGCGAATTTAATTATAGTATAATAATAATAGTTAAAATAGACTTAAACAGTTTCGTTAAAATGTTTGATCTTGTCTAAAGAAATTATTAACATTTTGCTAAATAAATGTTTACGTCTGCGAGAAACATGCGGGGTTAGGTACGAGTATATTCAATACTTACCAATTGTTCTTGATGACTGCGTAGGTACGTGACATTCCGCGTACGTAAATCGATTACGAATATTACATTACGAGTAAGTAGGTATAAAAAAAGCTTTTGTGGTAGTTTAAAATGGTGGTGGTAAATGGTTTGGTTTTATTTATAATTCCATAATTGACAGTATTCAAAAAAAATTCCAATTTCTATTATAAGAAAAATTTTGGCGCCGTTCAGAACTTCGCACAGCGTTACTAGTGGGCGGTAGTCTAAATATAACTGTTGCTTTAACGACGACTATAACGGTTCATTCATGAGAAGACCGCGCAAAAATTCACGCACTAAAATCGAAGCAGGGTTGTTTATTTGAACTATCGGAATGTTATTAAAAATTTGCAAGTAACAAGTTGCAGAGTATGTTAATATTTCTGTACGGAACCGTTCAAATAAGACCCACGACTCTCCGAAGGCGGATACTGTGAGCGCCAACTAGTGTGGGAATGACAATATAATAGCATTTCTTAGTCAGGGAAAGGTCAGTCGTCTACGATGAAACTAGCAAGACTTCATGTGCTCGAGACTGCTGATCGTAATCGCTGGTTAATTAATAACAATCGAGTGTGGGGAACCTACATATGGCGAATGCAATTAATTAGGTTCAAAACGTAACATCAGTTGATTTTCATATTTGATCTGAACCACCTGGCCCTAAAGTTGTAGTTTTACCATTCTATATACAATGTTGTTTCAATGTAACAATGTTGTTTTATAACATTTTAACTATTTTCACACAGGACAAATGACAAAATTGTGTGACGAGAACGAATAATCGTTGTCTGAGTTATAAAATTACCTACATATATACTTAGTTAAGTAGTATTATGCAGAAATGCAGGAGGATTTTTAAGAGCGAATATTTGTAGTAGGTGATGTGAGTAAAAATATATATTTTGTTTACATATGTATATTTTATATGTGCTCGGGATAAAACTTATTTTACTTCATAAAATACAATGTACATATGTTAAAAATAATATTTTACAAACATTATGATCACTACAAAATAATTATTAAATTTTGATTTCTATAGATATCAACTACTAATATCAGCTACTAAAAAATTTATTCTGTCCATGGACGGCTAAGTATCTATACAAAGTGGGCAGTGTCCTCTCCTCATAAAGTTTGCATTTATGAGGAGAACCTGGTGTTAACTACAATGGACCTCCGTATATAACGTCAGTCCTTAGTCCTACCTGAGATCGTAAACAGATGCGTTGCTACTTCTGAGGAAAAAAAATAAAGAGAAAGAATAAATCTTAGTCGTTAGGAGTAGCCCAGCTATTTACAATCTCGTGTCGGATTACGGTACTGTCTGACGTTGGATATGGGTTTTTATGGGTTGTAAAGACTACTTAAACCCAGGTGGCCCACACGCTTGTAGTAAACTAAACTTGCCAATAAAAAAAATAAATGTGTACATTGCTCATCTTAAGAGATTAGAAACGTCATAACGTGTATGTGCTGAACAGTGCCAAAATAAAAATACAGAAATAAATTTGAAGTCGAAGCACTATCCGAGAAAGTGTAAAACACACAAAATTATTACCGGTAACTTTTTAACTATGCATTACAAAAGTTACCTAAGTCGTATGACAAACGTTTTTCTTAATTATTCAGTATAGTATGGCCATTTCAAAACCGCTATGTTAACACGGTAGTAGTAGGCCAAGAAATACCTATAACCGCCACATCCAATTCCACCGTAGAGCAATTTATTGTATTTCGGATGGAGTCTAAGTTCACTAAATATGAGGCGACCTTAGTTCTCAAAAGTAGCAACGCATCTATT
>DWNH01000910.1:0-12794 GCA_018249895.1 Tiana niger
TACATACTTATATAGATAACAATACACTCAGACACAGAACAAATATTCGTGCTCATCACACAAACATTTGTTCTGGGCAGGGATCGAATCCATGACCTCACGTTTAGCAGTCAGGTTCGCTAACCATTAGACCAAGAGGCCAGTCCAATCGCATGATACCGTGCGGCCTTCCCGCAGATAATGTCAAGCGTACGCGTGCGCAGGCGCATATTTTAAAGAAAAACAATTTGTGCGATAGCATCACGGAAGCGGGTGCGGCACTGCGTTCGCCGCCGCGATAGCGATCGATCGTTGCAAGTTTAGTACACGCGGGATATATGTGCGTACATACATGACAGTGATCTTATGAAAACATTTAAACCACTCTAGGCCAGTGTTCCGCTAACTTTTTGTATCCAAGGTACATTTTTGAAATCGGGAAGTTTTAGAGGTTCATCATTTTTTTATAATAATATAGTTTAATTTCATTTTCATAACGTATTAGGTTTTATATTATACCTACTTTTTTTTGATAGTAATGTAATGATAAGTTTTTGCGGAGTGAAGTTTGCAATAATCCAATCATTTTTTTTTAAATAAAAGTAGTAAACTAGCTTGTAGGCCACTTGGCGTTAAGTGGTCACTGCAACCCATGGACATCCACTTACAATATCAGTACCTTAGTCCTACGTGAGATCGTAAATAGATGCGTTGTTACTTCTGAGGACTAAGATACTCTCCTCGTATTTAGTAAACTCCGATAAAACACACCTTCTTTCCCAAACACAATAGATTTCCTTTACGGTAGAAGTGGGTGTGGCGGTGGAGCTCCCCGGGCGGTGGCCTACCACCTATAATTGCATTTAACTTTTTTCCGTCTGCCTATAAGATCATTTCTTTCCGCGGCACACCAGAGTTTTGCGGCACACCAGTGTTCCGCGGCACACACTTTGCGGAAAACTGCTTCGCACGATATAAGATCAGGGAGCTAGTTGTTAGCTAGTCAAAGATTTAGTACTGTGAGCGGTTCATAATTTACCGAAGTAAGGACATTTTTATAACAATTTGTTAAGAAAAGATCCGCACTTATTTAGGAAATCTCTATTTATCTCTATCTCTATCAAGAAGTGAGCCTTCACGACGTCGAACCTTACGAACTTATTCAGAAATATGAAGCAGAACTGATATTGTTTTCGTTGTTCAAAGTAAGTGCCTTGTAATTTTTACATAAAACTTGTAACTGTTTTTGGATTGTACGACTTGTGCAAGATTAAAATTTTTATTAACTTATCCAAAATTATTTTAACATCTCGTTTGATATTAATAACCCAGATATTATTTTACGAATTTCAAGAGTAGGTACAGGACGTAAGCAACGTGTTATGTGGGTTAAATAGTTATAAATTAATTTTTAATTGAGAGTGAATCGTCAGTGATTGTTTAATACCAAAATTAATTGCTTGAACTTACCGAATTTAAAGGTATTCTATGTTTTAATCCAAGTTATAAACTATATGTCTACCAAATTTCATTCAAGTCGGTCCAGCCGTTTTTGCAACATCCAAACATACAAAACTTTCACATTAATTATATTAGTAAGAAGGAGGTTTTACAGATAATATACATAAAAACTAAATGTATATAATCTGTATATTATACTTACGTAGGAATATCGAGGTTTTAAATTTCACTATAAATGCTATACATAATGCTGTTACATTTTTTTATAATCAAAGGCTGATTGATAAAGTGCTATTAGTGCACTAAATTCTCACTCTCGAGGAGGCCAAGCATGTATCACTTCTGATATTATATTTGTTGAACAATACGAAGTATGATCAAATGATAAACAATTAGTTTTTATTTTTCAGTCGAGTTGAACTACTTTTCTTACCCACTAGAGCTTGTCGTGTGAAATATACAGTTCTTTTTATTTACTACTAAGAATTATTAAATAATTCATACTTGAATTTGTTATTGTATATTTTCATTTCTATTTTATGTCTTCGTCATATAACTTTTTAACACAAAAAAGATTGGAAAGTCTTATATGAATAGAAACATTGAAGTCATTAAACATCGGAATTAAATAAAACTTTAAAATAACTTTTTTTTAATGTTATGCCACGTGTTTCCAGGAGCACGGTCTGTCGGAAAGCCGCGAAGAATTGGACGTTAGAGAGGTCGGTAGTACGTCTCGCTTGGAGCCACTTACAGCGGCGCACAGGGCGCACTCAACCTCCTGCCTCGAGCTCGCTGACCATCGCCCTCAACCCAGGAATAGGTGAGCATATGTAAGACGTGCCAACTCCTAATGATTGAGGAGTGCTGTGTTATAGGAGCAAGTAAATACAGGGCGCTGTGTTTGTATATGTTTAACGTGTTCACGCATTTAAGTGAAATGAACAATAAGAGACAAAACTTTTACGTAGCATCGTGTTGCTTCCTTGTACATTACTAATCAACCTTGTGTTATTCTAAAACCTTTGAATATAGAATATCTCGTGTGTAAGGGCACCTACCATTAATCTTTCCTTTTAACAGGCGAACTATTGCTGATCCACAGTTGTTACGATAAGTCCGAAGGCTACTGTGATACAGAGGTTTTCAAATTATATTCAAATATTTCAGTATAATAATTTGGTTGTTCCCAGAGCGCTCCTACCTTCATACCGTCCCGCGCCGGACTACGAAACAGCGATTCAACAAAAGTATCAACAGCAACGAGCCGAAGCGCAGCTCCGGTACCAGAACCACCACGCGCACTCACAACTACTAAGCACCAGTGCGAAACCGCTAGTCTATGGATCTCACCCTGACATACACAGGATACACTATCCCGATGTCACCAGGCATACCGTCTCGATGAACCAAGGGGTAGCGGCAACAGACGACTACCCTTACGGCTTGAAGTTACTTAACTACCCCTTCGCAGTCAACCCCAACGTTCAGGCTGAGCACGCGTTGCACTACGTCAACGTGTACAAACCGCCACCCCCGTATCCGTCCAACGGGCTAGCGTCCAACTCGACGCCAGACCTCGCCGTGGCCAGCCAGGCTCTCAACTACCACAGGGGGTACATCAACTCGCACGTGTCTGGTTCCAGTCCTGACTTAGTTTCGACGAGGACAGCCCTCAATAGACAGTACTTGGGTTACCTTAATCCCACAAGCCACGTCATGAACTACAACCGACCTAATATTTTACCCGGAACCCACGGCACGTATAACAATTTGCCGTCAGTCTTGGACCCGAAACCGCATATCATCATCGACCCGCATCACATATCGGACAACATTCAGAAGGTGTACGACGAAAGAGGGAACATAATGTACTCGATGCCGATGAGAAGAATATCCTACCCGAGGCATTTAGTCCTCCCGCAAATGAAGCACAACGAACAGGAACCGATATACGAAAACGTACCGTTACCGTGGCAAAACGAACACGGCAAGATGACTATGAGGGATCGCGCGCAAAGCTTAACGACAACCGACGAGATAGCCAGGCTGAACGAGAGAAACAGCAGCCACCCGACGATAAACTACGCGTTGAGCAAACCAACGGTAAACGTGCCAAACTATACGCAAATAAAAATCGTCAGCCCCGACAGTCACTACGAAAACGCTCAAATAATAAAAGGGGTTAGAGAAACAAGCGTGCCAAAAGACTTGAACGTATCGAGTCGGTCGATCAACAAGACAGAGAACGAATTTGAGAACGTAGCATTATCTATAGATAGACTGTCAATGAAAACTGACGAGAAAGACTTCGATGAGACTCCGTATCAGAGTCTGTCCACCCACAAGGTGTCGAATAACAACATAATCAGCAAGTCGGTGGACAACGTGACTTCGATAACAGTTGCAGATGTGCGAGTGCAGTGTATAGAGAACAATACGTCAGTAGTGAGCTCCGCGGATAGTGCTCTAACGAATTCTACGATGAATTCGACTTACAGCACTAGTGTCGAGTTGGATAGTAGCAAAAATGTGAAGGAGAAGAAACGAAGAAGATGGGGGATGTTCATGGGACGCAGTAATAAGACTGTGGACGTGAAAAGCGCTACGTTGGGACGGGACAGGGCCAAAGCGAACGCGGGCCAGCCCGCCAACAAGCACCGTTGGTCTACGGGTCTGCCCAAGTTCCAACCGCTACCTCCGAGTATTACCAAAGAAACGTTGGTGAGTGAAGTTTAATGCTTATTCTATTCATTTATTCATTAATTCAGGGATACTAGAGCTGGGACGCAACCGATCGATATCTTAAAAGATTTTTGGTATGAATTCATGTTGACAAATATTATTATTTACACTAATAATATCAGATCAAAACATGTTTAACAACAATCAACTTTGTCAGCTGTTGTTTTACATTCGTTACTCATGTTGTTACTGGATATCGCATCATTGCATGTTTAGTTTAATAACATTATACATGCGTTTTATAATGTTCAGTATTTTGAATGGATATTTTCGGTTTATCAAACTGTTATGATCAAATATTGTGCCCAGTTTAAATACAATTATAAGTACTGCTTTTCTTTCTATAATTTTTAAAACGTTTAGCATTACTATATAACATTTGGTATCTCACTGTCTGCATAGGATATTTTCATTGATATACAATAAACAATATGGGATACAAAGTAGATCCTTGGGGTACACCAACATTCACAAGAATTAGAAAACCAGCATTTGCTGATAGATTTGTTTGCGATCTGTTTCAATGTTATGCAATACAGTTTTATACAGTGTCGTTTATTTAAAAAGAATGAAGTTACGACTATGTTTTTCTCCAGTGCCAACTGCTAGAAAGAAAGATGTCAGACGACCAGCTAGCGTTCGCTTTCGAGCAAATCGGCAAGGGGCGCGAGTGGGCCGGGGAGTACTGCACGGCGCTGCTGCCGCAGCACGCACCTTACAACGCGCCAGCCGACAGCCTGCCCTACGAGGACAATCGCGTGCGCCTCACCCCCACCCCCACCAACCCGCACGGGTACATCAACGCTTCGCATGTTACTGTGAGATTTGTTTTTGATTTTACCTTTACACACAAAGTGTTACGGTAACTGTTACTTAGCCTCTTTGCAAGAAGTATTTGGTGTTCGAGTGAAAATTTTTTTAAACAATTTTTGGTTGGTAAGCGTGATCCCCATTGCGTCCATGAAGTATTAATATTGCTTCGTGGTAAAGCTGCCGTCAAAGTTAGATGTAGATGTTTACTGGCTGCAGTGAGCATTCCAGATGTTCTGTATGCTCATTTTAACTTTTTGTAATAAAGGAATTGATTTTTCTTAATTCTGCTATAGACATTGAAGGAGGTCAGTTGATTTGAATGTACATGTTGTTGAATGTGGTGTTGGTGGTAAGATGACGGTGGGCAGCCGGCAGCGATTCTACGTGGTGGTGGCGACCGGTAGCGGCGCGGAGCAGGCGGCGCTGCTGTGGGAGTGCGCGTGGCAGCTGGGCGCGCGCCTCGTGGCGCTCGTGGGCGCCGCGCCGCCCGACCACCTGCCTCCCGACCACCAGGCCGCCGACTATGGACAGGTACCACCACCAATCCAGCTCCATTGCAGACAACACGCGTTCCATATTTACGTTTTTTCGTTCCTATTTATTGATAGGTATATGCGTTTTAGGAAGCATTTTATAATATTTGATTAATTGGTTTGTGTTATAGCACACTGTTGACCACATAAAATTGTGAGCTATGTCTTTTATATATCCTAGGAGGTCCATGTTGTATTAAAAACATAGGTTAAGTAAATATAGATATAACGTTATATAGATATGTATAACATAGAAAAAGTTATATAGATGGTTACGAGTTCTGGAAATCAAAGGGTGGACATCTTGGCCCTCTTAAAGACGCCAGCTCGTTAACTCTGTCCCCGGGGATATTACGATCTCTATGGAGACAACACCAAATGATATAGATTGGTTTTTTATGAGCTCTACGGCTGTCCTTTTTTGCTAACTAGCTTGTACCGATCATATGGGTCAATAGGTGAAAGGCGTGTGTGCAGTTCCAGGTGGCGTCGGGGCGGTGGTCGCGCGCGGCGTGGGGCGCGTCGGTGCGCGTGCGCGTACGGCGCGGGGGACGTGCGCGGCAGCTGTGGCACGTGCACTACGCGCGCTGGCCCGACGCGCACCCCGCGCCCACCGACGTGCACGGCTTCCTGGGTACGCACCCTCACACGCTCTCTCGCTAAAATCAAATGAAATACACTAAATAAAAATCAAATAAATCAACTAGATCATCGGCTTTGGGCGATCTTTGGCTATGGTTGAGAGAGAAAAGCTGGCGTTTGGTTACAATGCCGACCTGCCATTCGAAGGACCCTAAGTTCGATTTCTGCGGTATTCCAGTCAATTGCACATAAAATTCACATACTCATATATCTATTAAAGACATTGGCAAATATATGTTTATTTTTGTAATTGATTCAATTAAAAAATCTAACAGACCATTCCATTGTAATTGCTTCAATCTTAGTTACTGGATCATATTGAAATGTAATTTGTAAGCAAAGCTTAATGACCATACCGTTGAAGAGTTCCCTTTTGTCGGAGATGAGGAATCGAAGTGAACGAAGTGTCTCACCCGCAGAGTTCCTGTCGGAGCTGAACGGGCTGCGGCTGGCGTGCGAGGCGGAGGCGGGCAGCGAACAGCAGCCGCTCGCCTCGCAGAACGCGCCGCTGGCCGCGTGCGCCTCGCGCGTCTCCCGGGCCGGCCTGGCGCTCGCCGCCGACCTGCTGCTGCACGTGCTCGACACCAACCAGGTCTGCCGCGGCCTCTTATATGGGTCATCTACTGGGAGGAAGCACCACCGCCACACCCAAATCTGCCGTGGTGTGGTTGCCGGAGTTCACTAACTACGAGGCCACCATCTTAGTAGTTAGTAGTCGCAACGCATTTGTTTGCTATCGCAAAGGACTAAGATACTGCCAGAAGTTGTAAGTGGATATCGATGGATTGCAGGCCACTTTGTGTTCAGTACCACTTAATACTCGCCCACACCACCAGGCATAGTAAATTAACAATTAAAGTTTAGTATCATTCATTGAAATTTTCATAAAAATATTATTATTTCAGGAATTGGACATCCCGCGCACGATCACGATGCTGCACCAACAAAGAGCGAATCTTATTGAGAATGTGCATCAATATAAGTTTTTGCATCAAATATTGCTGCACTATCTGAAGCAGTCGCGGCTCATTTAATATTAGAAAGTCAGTGGCTCGTGCCGGAATGAGCACTTGGCCAGAGAGGTGGCTTCGGCCTAAAGAATTCTTTTATGTGATCCAGTGTTGAAAAGGTTTAACTTTGAACGAATTAAGATGTAAAAAGTTATGATCAAATCCCATTTACAAATATTATGTTTTGATGCTACTTATTTTAACCAAAAAAAATTGTTCATGCTCAATACAAAAACATAATCTAGTGTATTCTACCATCGTTCACTGAAATATTTGAGACTGGAATGTTCTCGATTTATTTTTATATAACTCTTATGTATTATGAGAGATGGTGTCATTGAGGACCTGATATATTATTAAATATTACAATTACTGCACAAAAATAATGATTTTAATAAAATTCCAATAGAAATCAACTTAAAGATGATGTAATCAAATTAATACTTTGTTGATAAACTCAAGTAATGATATATGTTTGTATATTTCTGTAGTT
Source organism: Tiana niger (assembly GCA_018249895.1). Classification (NCBI taxonomy): domain Eukaryota; kingdom Metazoa; phylum Arthropoda; class Insecta; order Lepidoptera; family Hesperiidae; genus Tiana; species Tiana niger. Next base: position 7,677 of record DWNH01000910.1, read on the forward strand.
AATTTTTAGTGGATAGTGTGTAATGGCAGATTGTTTGATAGCTGTTCTAAGTTGATAATAAAACCAGCTACAATGAGCGCTCGTGCGGCCAAGGATTGGTTACGAAGCAACTAACAAGTGTTCGAGTATTAATTTAGTATTATCGTGCCTCATATTAAATGTTTTCAACAATGAATGTGAGAGTTATTTCAAAGTTTCTTAAATTACGTTTTATATACATTTTTACAATTCTAAAGGAAGCTGTTTATTTAAAATTTTAGTATTTTTTAATATCTTTATACTATTTTGATATAACTTTGTGGAAATGAAGTGCTTGGGGGCCCGTCTGTGGTTCCATCAGCTATTTAGTACGTATTTATTTATTGTATCGCGTAAACAGTTTTAAATCAAGTTATTTTTTAATATATTTGAAGTGTATTAGTCGTAAGTGATACCCATGTGCCTTAAATCGGAGATTACTAGCGATCTGACTGCTTGTGTGCCTACTGTTTAGTGACATTCAGTCATTATTTGTGTGATGTATAGTGTCGCTTTGTATTAATATTCTATGTAAACTGTTTAAACATTATGAAATTGTTAAGAATGAATGCCTTTTCAGTATTGAATTTATTTTTATAAATTAAAACATCCTGTTTGTGTATTTGATGAGCAGGAGCGTTAGAGTTTGTATAAAATTTATATGGAATGAAATGTTTGATACTACAAAGATTATAAAAAAATATTTAAAACTATATTCTGTACGTTTCGTAAAAAGCACACGAACTATGTTTGTGATACTTTCATACAATCCTTTAATATTGTAAGTTTATATACTCGATAAAGATTACTTGTTATATTATTTTGTTACCTATCAATATGTTTGTACTTCCTTACATTTATGTCAATTAGACAATAGTTAACCAAGCGTTCTGCACAACAGTTTTCCTATTAATAACGTATTTTTTACGTTTTAAAAAGCTATTCACAATTACTGTTAGTAAAATATATGTTTTCTACACCTTATTTACTTTTTCATTCTGGTGCAGAGGTGGGCAGGTCTGTATCAATATTTCTATGTTATCTAGTCGAACGGCAGCTCCATATTATAATTAATATAATTATAAGTTAAAATGCACAAAACTATATATAAATCAATAACTTTCCTTTGAGTAACGGCGTTATTAGTGAAGTATCAGCCGTCCACAGACCTAAGTGTATTTGATTATTTTAAAACCACTTTTTTTATGACTTCAGAGTTCGTTTACCAATCCAGGATATAACAGATTGTTCCTGGGTTACCAGTGCCTATACATTGTAAATTATGGCCGAAAATGGCCAAAATTGTAGAGCGTATTTTTCTATATTTTACCCTAAAATTGTTTGATTGGTTTATTTTTATCGATGAATATATTGTATTGGTAATACTATGATTTTCAAAAAGCGCAAGACTTAGATTTTTGCATTGTCAATGCGTCAATAAGATTACTTCAATTATTTCTTTTTCTACCAGTTGTAAAAGCAATTGATTGTTTATTATAGCGGTCTTTAAGTATCATGTTTTATCGTAACTGCAATTCATTTTATAAAGGATCCAAGTCCGTGCACAGTGTTTGGAGCAACCTGGCTGAACATGTTCAATGCTTCCCAAGTCTCGTGCTACAATATCTCAAAGCAGTTTTAGGGTAGTCGTAAAATTATTGTGACATTTTTTAAGATATACCCATAACCCTCGGATGTATGTGGATCTTTTGTTACCTAATAAAATATGGACAGTTTTTGTCAATTAACTGTTATGAGTTGAAGTACCTAATGATTTCAATGTTTTAATGTGTTCAAGATGTAGCCATTTTGTGTTTCGTATTTGACGTGAGGTTGTTGTATATAAGCGCATTTCTTTAATGGTTATTGTTTGCAGCATGTAGTAAGTGTACTGTGTCTTATTATGTAAAGCACAAAATATTGATAGATATTATCACAAAAAATGCATGCGTTTACAACTTTAGATACTCTATTTTTAAAATGAGACTTCTTGTGTTTAATCTGTTTAATTTTAATATGTTGAATGCCATGGGTCATCTGCGACCGCCACTGATTTTGTTCGTAGCGCCACGGAGGTCACCACTGACCGGCAAAGCCAAGATAAACACATATTTATAATAAATTTTTAATGCTTTTAATTTTCATATATTATTATCGATACTAAAATGGTTTAAAAGAATAAAGTATGCAATACTGTTCTGTTCATCAAAATATGCCTCATTGTGGCCAGACGGGAAAGCCATATATAATTAGCGTGGCATTCAACATGTTAACAATTGAGACCAGATGGCTCAACTGATGTTATCAATTATAAACACACGCATAGGCATATTTATATTTCTGATCTAGGAAATACTGTTGAATTGTTCTAAATTTCAAGTATCAAGTATGAGAAAATCTTGTTGATATATTTTTATCTCAATTTTGTGAAGTCCTAAATAATTTGTAACGATGCATAGCAATAATTTTAATTTGTCAAAAACAGAATAAAATTTAATTTTAGTGTAGACACAATGTTACTAATGTTTTAAATAATATTGAAAAGTTTAACTTAACTGCTCATAATGTTTATAGTCAAATATATACATTTTTTTGAATTTCGTGATGTAAAAAAATAAAATGCGATGGAAAATCACTTGAATTTTATTATTAATGTTGAATCTTACGACTAAAATATCTTACTATCAATTAAAATTAATACAATATGTAGGTATTGAAAATTACGTATACTTTATCGCATAAAATATTAACTAAAATGATTAAAATAATCTACAAATATATTAATAATATAAATGACATGAGAAGACAATATTTGGTATAGTCATATTCTTATTAATACGATAAAAGACTAGACATCGTTACTTGTACCTGCTACAATTAATACAACCGAGGCGGGGGCGGGGCGGTGGTGTAGTTGCGGCGCGGCCTCACCGGGGAGCCCCGGCTGTGCGGACTGTAGAAAGGCGGGGGCACGTTGACTGGGAAGCGGCAGCTGCGGCCCGCCGGCCGGGGGGAGCCGTGGTAGCCCAGCGGGGCTGGGGGGCGCGGCGGGGCGGAGGCTACGGGGGGTCGCGCCGGGGGAACCGCGGGCGTGGGCGCCGTGTACGGCGGAGGATACGGCGGAACGTAACCAAACCTTGCCTCGGCTTTCGGGGCTTCGGCTTTAGGTGGGTCCTCAGTAGGCTTTACAGCTGGTACGAGGGGCTTAGCGACAGCAGCGACTGGTGATGCTGAAGCGGACGGTGTATTGGATGGTGGCTTCTTGTTGGTTTTTAGTAGAGGCTTGGGTAGCGCTTGAGGCGAGTCCCCGCCTGTTGACTGAGGTTGTGGAGTGTATAAGTCTAGTACCTGTAATTACACATGAAGTAATCAGTCTCAGTACTGAAACACAAAGTTAAAACACCTATTTATAAGAATAGTTTCCAACAGACAGGAAGCCTATCAAATTTGAAGAAGGTCTAAAGCAAAGTCCACCACATTGCCCTAATGTGGATCTCCACAAGATATGGGCTATGTGTACATAGTCCATACAGTACCATTCAAAAGAACTTTGACAAGTATAGTTTATTAGATAGGTGTTAGCAAATATAAAAACAATATTATTAGCTAAATAATATATTTAAAATAATTATAATCTGCACAAATTAGCACTGCTAAGCTAAATGTTATGAACTGTTAAACAAAAAATAAATCAAACTAAATCTTAATAGCTACATGGAAACTAGATAATAACTAAAGTGGACTTGACAAAGTAGAAATAATACCTGATGGCAAATATCTTCCAACAGCTCGGTACTCATGTCTTCTACAAACATGTCCCACCAGGCCTTGTGTTTTGGTGTTCTGCCGTGCCAGTCTACCACCTCAAACTTGCTGAGCTTCCCTGCCAGGAACATCAGCGCCACAGCTATCACCTCTGGCTCCCATTGAAGACATAATGTTGTGCACAGACTGTAAAAAAAAAATTATTCACAATGTGTAATGTGTTACAATTATTAGAGATAAATGTGTGTATTTTAATATTACCCATCTAAATTCATCTGGACATCATGAGAGCACCTGCATGCCTGATAGTGAAGTCACTAACTGGCACTTGGCCTGGATGGTGGATAACGCCTAAAATTCTTGACATCTCTAAGAGGGATCTTTGTCCAAGAATGGGACAATTAGATAGTGGGATCCACCAAATCGTAAAATCAGTAATTTGCTTCTTCACAAAAACACAATAATTTATAAATCCTAACAATTATATGGTAGTATTTTCAAATATAAGAAGCAGCTTAACATCAGTTCAAATCCATCTTCATCAACCAACCCTCCTAGACAAGTAAAAAAAAATTATTCATACCTGTCATTTACAAATGTCCACGCCATTTGCACCATTTTCTGCAGCCTTATCTTGTCTCCCTTTAAGCACTTGGCATACCTTAGCAGGTAGCCATACGGATGTTCCACCTGCAGCTCAAACTTAATGGTCTGCAACAAGATCCTCTCCAGCGTCATTACTTCTTCCTTCGGGTCCTCTCCAAACGTGCTAAACTTTTCTTCACTGAGCAGCATTTTAGCCATTTTTATGATATCTCTGCATTTTTTTGGAGTCTCCTCCACTTTCCCCGCTAACAGCAAACAGCAACATCCCGTTATGTACCTCGGGAACGTTCGAAACGAGTGGAACATGTAAAAGCGGTGATAATAAACAACTCCGGTGGCCACTGTGTTGTATCCCAGGTCCATCTGGAGGCCGATGTCGATGATGAATCTGGCGCCTTCCTTCCTGTACCGCGTCTCCGCTTCAATACTGATCCCATCGCGGTACGAGGGCGAGTTTAGCAAGTCCTTCTTGTCATAGTACCAGTAAGGCATTCTCGACGCTTCAATTTAATATAAAAATAAGGTACGGCCATCCGCCCCGTTTCAATGGATAATATCTGAGATAGTCACTGAATATACATATAGATAGTAATAAATAATTAATATACGATTAAATAATACAGTACAATAAATAAACCAACTGTTTTAATACATAAAATAGTAGAAAATCGCGATAAAACAAAATTACATTATATTGATTTCTTTCAATAAGTACCTAAAATGGTCATG
>DWNH01000911.1:0-12794 GCA_018249895.1 Tiana niger
AATGGCGGCGAATCGTAATCACATTTTATCAGCAATTTTTGTGAGCTTTGAATACGTTGTGATTGCATAAAAATGGGATATAGAGTGATTTCCGATAGCATATAAGTTGTTATTAATAAATTCGAATAAATATATTTGCTTATTTACCTACTTATTAAGTGGCTTGGGTACCAAGTATTAAGACCCAAGGCCTGCCACCCACGGACGGGTGGCTAAGACGCCAAGTGCACCTAACCTATTGATTATTTTAAAACTGGCCAATATGATGATGTACACGGTAAGCTAATTCTTAAATTATTTGGTTTCATCCACCAAACAGGGAGACAAAACAATGGGCGCCAAAGTAATTGTGTGTGCGCACTGAAAGTTATCTATATAGAATTATCAAATATTTATCATACTCTTCGTGTTTGAAGCGTTTATAATATCCGTTTGTATGAATTACTGGATTGCAATCTGGTTAACGCCACGCGTGGTGAATAAAGCTTAGCATAGTGACGCTCGAAAGTATGTCTTTTTTGATACAGAGGTCGGGATACAACGGTTAAATTTTTAGTATTTAATTAATATAGTTTGTGAATATGAAGGTGACAATATTCAGGTGGTATTTCCGTCCACCATACTTGCGTCTGCCTTCCATTGTATACTGGGCCTGAAGCAACAACATAAGTTAACATAATAAACTTTGATAAAGTAGTTCAAGTGTGTCTTTGCATATTTGAGGACAACATGTTTAATTATAAGGTGGTTGTAATAAATAAAATTATTTATCAAAATATGATCACTACACATTTGCAACCCCTTTGCCATGTAGAAAAAATTAAACATTCAATATATAATTATTTTGTTACTAGTTACTAACCATTGTTAGTATACTATAAGCCATAACAATTTTGCAGGGAACCAGTACGGAGCAGGACACCCGCTTTAGTGACAAAGAGAAAAAACTTATGAAACAAATGAAGTTTGGGGATTGCTTGACTCAACAAGTATGTGACACATTGTTACTATCTAGTATATAGTGCTTTTATTAAATTGCTTATAAAACTAAAAGTTGAATAATGAAGTCAATTTTTACTTTATGTCTGAGTGACTCATATAAAAATATATATATGAGCAAAAGTCTATAATTAAAAAGGCTCCTGCAAACCGGTCATAGTGGAGGGCCAGTCTAAGCCCCTGCTATCTGATATGTCGCCTTATGTCATCATGTGTGAGTTAAACTATGGAAATGAATCTATTGATGTTTTGAAACATTTTCACAGTATGCATTAACAGTTTCCAGTAGATATATCAAAATATAGGTTGTAAACATTATCCATGGACGTTTTAGTATCTAATGGTTCTGTCATATGATTATATTATTATTGTGATAATTGGAATTTGGTGAAAATTAAATTATAATATTGGGAAACATTTATACACATATTCCAATACATTCTTCCTTAGTAAGTATTCTTGTTGCATCTTCCTACTTTTTTATTTTACTGATTAAGTTCATAGTTTACTATACCTTCTCTAACACCTCTAATAAAAAAATAAAACTATCTTTATAAAGTCATCTTTACAAAGACAGTTACACTTAACACCAAAACTAGGAACAGAAATGTAAATTCATCACTAAAATTTTTACCCTGCTGAGAATCGATCCCAGAACTCTGAGTGATTGAGTAGCATGGTAACCACACAAGTTGTCAATCACAGGTTGTCAGTATGTTATTGCATTTTGTTTAGGTGGACATGTCGAAGGTGAAGCTTGATGTCCTGAAGCCATGGATCACCCAGAAGATCACTGAAATCCTCAAGATGGAAGATGATGTTGTCATTGATTATGTCAACAACCAATTAGAGGAAAAGGTGACTAATGTCTTAATTATTTATTTATTTTTTAATGTGACTGAAAAGATGTAATCATTGCAGTTTCTTTACAGTATCAGTAAGTAATAATGTCTTCCACATTATTCAGTTTTAACATTTTTAAACTATACTAGAATTAAGGAAACTGCAATTGAAGAATTTTGTCAAATGTATATTGATTGCGTATGGCTATTTTTATGGTTCTCCTCGGCTAGAGCACCGCCGCAGCTCCGCCGCCCGCCGTCGCCGCCAGCAGCTGCCCTGCAGCTCCACTCTTACGGAGGCCCTTAGCATTCGCAATCGGTATTTACGGGGAAATTTAGTATTTAACGTAAACTCAATATACAAAATGTGTTAACGCTGTCCAAGCTCAAAATTCTGATGCAAGTCACAAATAATTGAAACATAGAACAAGAAGGCGATAAGAGAGGGACTTGACTCGCGGTACGGAAGTTTCGTTCCGTAGGCCTTGCGTTCAGCATAATGTGGTTGTGTTCGCAAAACCCTTACAGATGCAAGATATAGAAGAGAGAAGTCGGAGTTTGTCGCGGTGGTCGGTGCGCGTCGCAGCGTCGGAGCCGTCGGCGGCGTAGCGGCGGCCGGTGCGGCGCAGTCATCTCACGAATGCGGCCGCCGCATCGTTGCTGCTGTTTCGCGACCTGAACAACATGAACTTCCTACCAATTTTCGATGTACATAGTTAAGCTGCACTTCCCTACCCGAGTCATATCTTTGCCGCGTTTGACAGGACTTGTTCTTTGTGATTAAGAATTACTGGGACGAAAGACTACGGGCGCTCTTAACGTCTTCATGAATTATTTTCCAGAATTAATGCTTCAATTCGAGATGTGACTAGAGTGGACGAATTTCTACTTATTCGTTTGAATGAAAAAAAAAAATCAAAAACAAGCCATGAAAGTCGAAAGAGATGAAAAAATGTAGGATGTTATTAATAGTATAGTGTAATATTCAAATAATAACAAATGTACGTTTTCTTTCCCGATCCGTTTTTCCGGCTCCTAGTTCCCCTGTCCTAAGAAAATGCAGATCAACTTAACCGGATTTCTTAACGGCAAAAACGCGCGTCTCTTCATGGGCGAGCTGTGGGAGTTGCTGCTGAGCGCACAGGCGAGTGAAAATGGAATACCGGAGTCGTTCACTCAACAGAAGAAAGAAGAAATCAAGAAGAGAATGGTTTGTAAAATATTAAGCCATGTTTGATAGCAATTTGTAGGTGTTCTCCACATTCACTTTTTTTATTCAATCAAAAGTTAATTCAATTATCTTCAGCCACATAAATGCATATGCTTTTCTGCCTCTATTGCTGCTATCGGAGCAGTGTAGTAAAAATCACATGATAATGGGTAGTTTTTTTGTTTTGTAGGAGGAACAGCAGAAGGACAAGGACAAAGATAAGGATCGTCGCAGGTCGCGGTCGAGATCGCGGTCGCGGCGCCGCTCGCGGGACCGCCGCCGATCGCGGACTAGGTCTAGAGATCGCTCCTCGGACAGGAAGTTAGTAATTTATTTTTAATAGCTGTATACTGGGATGGGCTTTGGTAGAAAAGTGTGAATGCCAACAGCATTTAAATTTGAGGTTCTTTCTTATTTATTTATTCCGGAAAATGAATAAACTGCCTACAAGCAAAGAAAGGACTTACGTCAAGAAATATAAAACAAGCATGATTGGTGTTAAGTGGTCCTTGCGATCATAAATAAATGTGATGATACACTAGAGGACTAAGATTCCTTAGGTAAGTCTTCTGAAATACAAGAAATTGTTTTACAGAAGTCAGATGTGGCAGCTGTATTTCCTAAGTTTACCACCACCTGAAAAGGTCTGGCTGCAGTGCCAATTCAACATCAAGTTGTCGACATGTTCATTCGCTACCTTGATTTAAAAAATATGGTACATCAGTGAAGTCAAAAAATATTGTATAGGAATAAGATGTAGTTGGCTTGCACCTTTCAGAATGAAATGCAAAAATCTTCTAACTTAAGATAATAATGGAGGTACAGTCAGAGGCAATAAAGGTCATATTTCATTAAGTTCAATACTGATAATATTGTGTTATAGTTTTCTTTTAGTGAAGTTAGCAGTGTTATGAAAAATTTATAAAAATATAGAGTACAAGAAAATATTTTTACAGACATCGCAATGGAGGCAGCCCGCGTCGCTCGCGTCGACGCAGCCGCGACAGGAGCAGCCAGCCGAAGACCACTCATGTTGAAGAGATCAAGCTACCTGAACCTAAAGGTCAGAAGAATTTCAAGCTTTGTTATATTTTGACGACACAAGTGGTTATCATTCTGGTCCACTATCCGAAGGGTCCTGGATTTGATTACCGCAAAGCAGAATTTTAAATGATGAATTTAGATTTCTGTTCTCACTCTGGGTGGTAGCTGTGGGGCTATGAGTGCATTTATGTTGTCACTTCTTCATTTAACAACCCGTGTGGTGTGGTGGTTACTGTGCTGGTACTCATAGGGTCCCAGTAAAAGGTTTAATTCCCAGTGGAGCAGATATTTGAACAGTGACAATAAGCTTTTAAACCCAGTCTCTGATCTGTGTAGTAGTATAGTCATTGTATGTATTCATTGCACCATATGGGGAATCCTAGTGTAGGGCTATGAGTGTGAAGCATTTATTTATAATTTGTGGAATGTTAATAAACATATTTATTATTTTTTATATTCAGTGCAATAAAATATATTTTAATATACAGTTTGGTTTACCGGTTGATAATGTTTTACCCTAAAAATGTCAATTTTAATCATACCCAAAGGTTTTGATTCTAGTAAATATAATGATAAATAAAACACATTGTTTGTTTAACACAGAGAATGGCAAATCTCCAGATAAGAAAGAGGAGTGTAACACAGAGGAGGAAGTGAATCACAATTCAACAGTTGAAACAGTGAAAGATGATGAACAATTACAGCAGGATGAAACATCTGTGCAGGAGGAAAAGAAAGAAACAGAAGATCGCAAATCAAGATCTGCATCACCTGCTAAGTATAATGAGCGATATATTTATAAAAATGAACAACGAAAATAAATAATATTTATAGATTGATATAGATATAGTATGTGTGCAAAATTAAAGATTTCAAAATTTTTTTTCATTAGGTCAACAGCTGAAAAGGAAACAAACCCAGAAATCAAACCCACCGAAAAACCTCGCCACACGTCTAGTGACAGGCGTTCTTCGTCCGCATCGTCTCGTAAGAGAAATAGTTACTGACATTTTTTTATTTTCTCATAACAATGTATTGTTATCAGCCAAAAGCATCAACCTTGTTCTGTGAATACCAGAGGATAGAGTAACGTCTTCATAATTAAATATCAATAAAAACGAGAGAGTAACAACTACGTATTTCGTGATGTTTGGATTCCCAGTATCTCCACGTCTATTTCAGTCGTAAAGCAATAATATTGTTATATGGTAGAATGCAAAAGGTTCCGATTGAAAAGTCTGTGAGGTTCAACAATAATGTCATTGGATGTTCACGTGCCAAGATCCGCAAGATCTACACATGCCGAGATACAATAATACTTAAATGACACTTATTCGGTTATTAAGTGTCCATACTTAATCTTTACTTAGGATCTGGGAGGATGGTTTTTTTTGCACTTGATAGCTTTATTCAATTAAATAAATCAGCAGCGCGACCCATTGCTAGATGAATCCGTCACGCCGGTCACGTCTTGTCGAAAATTGACAACAGGGACATTTGAGGTCAATTACGTCATTCTGGAGAATGTCACCGCCCGCCGACGCCGGCACGCACAAGCCTTACATGGCACAGGCGGAACTGCATATTGCTACTTCTGTAATGTGAAATCCTTATGTTATAGCCTAAAATGACAAAGTACATTTACACAGTGTAAATAATTATTATGTATTTGTAGGTGAGAGCGCTAAGAAGCGCGCTTCGCACAAGAAGCGCCAGTACAGGTCTAACCGTGACTCTTCCACAAGCGTTAGCCCTAGACGTAGTTCACGCAGAGACAGGTAATATACTGTATATTGTTAATTTTAATTGAAAACTTGTATAGTAAGATAGAATCTTTTCATTGAGAAAAAAAAATCCTAAAATTTACATATACCGTCTGCTTTGCTACTAAGGTATATCGTTCATTAATCACGTGAGGTTCAAGAAGGGGAAGGATGTCCGGCAAAAATCACGAAATTTCACAAGGGGAGTCTGTAGCAAGAAATCACGTGTATTAATTTTTTCATTGAACGCGCGATTTCGATACCGAAAAGCGGCTTGATGAGATCGACATTGATCTTCGACAAAAGAAAGACTTGCTCATCCTTGGTCCTAAGACACAGTGCAATGTTCCTGTACAAGTCAATTTATATTTTTCACATGATTACACTTTTTCTATATTATTTTTATATCTGTCTAAACGTTTTTATCACGGTCCTTAATTTTCCAGAATTAAATTGGATTATACTTGCCTGTATTTAAAGAAAATATTCAAAATTTTTTAAAATTAACTAACAAATACATGTGATCACTCACCATGTAAGGGTGAGGGGGAGATAAAAATGCTAAAAAAACCACGTGATTAAAAGACGACTTAAGAATATTACTACGTAGATTTCATGTTTCAAGATTCAGTAGCTTCACTCTACGGTGAAGAATCCAGTGATGCTGCGTTGGTGGAAGTGTCAGAAGTGGCACTCTCTGGCAGTGTAGAGTCCAACTCAAACATAAATATAAATATTTTGTAACAGAAGCAAGTCTCGGCGTCGCGGCAGCCGTCGCCGCTCGTTGGACCGCCGCGAGCGCGAGCGTGAGCGCGAACGGGAGCGCGAGCGAGAAAGGGAGAGGCGCCGCCGCGAGAGGGAACGACGGGAAAGGTAAGCGTGGACACCATTAGGAGACAATGTCATATATATAACGCAACCTTCGCAGTTTCATACCTTTCTTACTGAGTACTATTTACCGCCATGTTTAGATTAGTAACATATGTACATTACGTAGTTTCGAAGAGCCTTCGGACAGATCCGAAAGTTAGTATACAGAGTATGAGAGGCATGTGTAGTAGTTGAGAGAATGGTTTAATGGGCATTAAATAATTGATACTTTACAGTCATTATGTGAAACCTTGTAATGGGCAGGAGAGTTTTATGTTTTGTGCAGGAACTTTTGAAATACAACAATGCAACATTTATTATTTGGTGATGAGTAATAATTTTATTGATATTGTATAAATATATATTCTATTGGATATAGATTGAATAAAGAAAACATAACTTTTGCATTCTTGTATATATAATTTTAAAAAAGCAAAATTAGTCTGATAGCATCTGTTCTTAAATTTTGAAATTAGAAGTTTGTTTCTAGTTTCACTGTTGTTTCAATTTTCATTATATGATTTAATTTTATTAAGTTTATAAAATGTAGTAGGATCTGCTTATCATTACCACAACCACGCCTTGTAAATTGAATTGGTTTGAGGAATTGCAAAAAAATATTCAGTTATGCACTGGGAACATTAGAACTTATATATTTTTTTTGCTATCAATACGTTTTTGTTTTTTGTCATTGATTTTGAAAAAGAAAAGAGCAGTGATAGCTTAGTGACTTGATATTAGCCACATGTCATTATGAGTTCTGATTCAAGCTTAGAACACACTTGTCACTAATACACTTTTTTTGTGATTTCATTGATGGAAATCTAAATATCAGGAGTAAAAAGATAACAAAAGACTCGAAAAGGGTTGTTGATGATTGTAACGAAGGAAACAGTAAAAGTTTATTTATTCCATCTACTTGTAACAACAACAGGTCGCGGGAACGCCGCCGGTCGTTGGAAAGGCGTAGAAGATCGAGATCACGTTCTCGACGTCGAATTTCTAGAGACAGGTTAACTTTTGCTTTGTTTGAATGTTTATGTTTGCTTGAATATGTAATATCATAATGATATTAATGTATTAGTAATCATTTTCATATTCATCTGGTTATTGTTTTGCACATAATACATGCATGCTGTGATTCATTAAAAATCACTGATAGTCATTACAAGTTCATTAGTCTTTGAAAAATAGCATTTTAAAATAGTTATAACATTTTAGTTTCAAATACATTCTATTACAATAATTCATACAGTATTATATATTCATCCAAATATAAAACTTGAATATCGCTTTGATGAGATCTTGCTTTATATTGAAATATGTGTGTATTTTGTGCAAAATTTATAGTTGTTTTTGCCACGAACGTGCCAGCTTTGGAATAAACATTTCTATGAGGTATTCACATTGACATGTGCAGCAAGGAGTTCTTCAAGAGTCCTCTAAATCAATCCATATGGGATGGCTACTGTTCATAGGCACTATGATCACTTACTATTAGGCGGTCATTTGTCAGTCTTTAACATAAGAAAAACAGAAAACTATACAGGTTTATAACAAGTATTGAATATTAATAACTTGTTATTTTTATAATTGTATTTTATGAATAATAATATGCGATGGAATGTTACTTTCATACATTTGCTGTCTAAATTTTGGAGTCATCAATGTGTATCAAATAATGACCAATACACCACGAATCGAACCGATGGATTGTTTCGTAGCCTAAAATGCTTGTACAAGATTGGTCGAAGACAATTCACTGATAAGTTGTATTGACAACAGTATAACCGACGCGGTAGACTGACATTACTGCGCGGGACTTTTTTCTTAAGAAATGCCCACCGCGGATTTTTGACATATTAGTTTGTAGTTAGTAGTATTATAAAAAACTGACATCGAAAGAAACTAACGTCGTCGTCGAGCGCTGGGGCCGCATCTTGTAACTTAAAGAATTTAGATTAGCAGATCTACTTGCTGCGCAATTGTATAAATTAAACGAAATGTGTGATAATTCTTGTCTGCCAAGTTATTTGCTTTTGGCAGCTTATTCCAAGTTCATATGGACATTGTAGTAACGTTTAGAAAATTATACTCTATGACTTAAGGTTATGGATAATATACACTACACAAGCTTGTAAAAAGGTTACGTCAACTGTCTTAGTGGTATTTAGCATACAATTTAAGTTAAAACTATACCAGAAAACGTCTTTCTTCACCTGATCTGCGAAGAAGTAAATGAACTAATGGACATAGTAGACACTCCAACGTATATCGGCCCCGTTTCGGTCACGTGTTCTATCTCAAGTGTTATCATATTGATTAACAGATCTCGAGATCGTCGTCGTTCTCGGTCCCGGAGACGTTCACGTTCGCGTCGACGCACGTCGCGTGATCGGCGCTCTCGTGATCATCGCTCAAGAGATCGCAGGTCACGTGATAGATCCAGGTGGGTAGCAAGCCATGATGACAGAGGTCACCGTCACACTAATATCAACCGTGAAATAATTTTCTGTACTTCAGAGGTGTATTATATGTATAAACATCACATGTTTGTAATTGCAAATAGTATTGACACATAATGTATGATTTGCTATTTCAGAGGACTAAGATTGTTTGTGACCTGAAATTTAAAGGTAGCTTGCTAGCTAGCTCCTACATATTTTACTGTTCTAATATTACTGTTTCACGGCCGAAACGGATGTGATACTTAACCTATTAAATTAGTTAATCATCTATGAAGTTTATAAATATTAAAATACTAAATTCACGTATCTGTTGTTTTTAGAGATAAGAAATCAAGAGACCGCGGTGTGAAGGAAGGAAGAAGATCTCGTGATAGAAAATCGCGAGACAGGAGATCTAGCGACATTAAGGAGCGATTAGAGAAATCCGTGTCTATACCACGTAAAGAAAAAGGTAGGTTATAGAGATAGTCTTTGTCTAGATTGTTTTGCACAACAGTACTATAAAATATTAATACGAGTATCATTAACATAATTGTTAATGTACTTTTGGTTATTTATAATACAGCCTTGGCCAATCGTTTTAGGCACCATATAACTTACACCTATTGTTTTAAATACTGGTACCACTTAAAAATAATATCTACTCATTCTTTAAATAGTTCAGGTAATAATATAATATAATAATATTTTTGGCCATGTGAGAAAATACAAGAGATAATACATTTTTAATTTTTAAAATTTATATATTTACAGATAATATCGACAAAGCTCCCAAGAAATCATCGGAGCGCATTTCAGATGTGCGGGAGCGTTCTAAACAGAGGTCCAGTTCAAGCAGGGAATCATCTGTTGCTGTGGTAGTGCCTCCACAGAATGAAGATTCTGCTAAAGCACACCATTCTTCTGATGATGAGGATAGGGAAGACATAATTCCGATTCCTACATTGCGTGATTATTCAAAAAGCCTATCTCGTACACCTTCACCTTTCCTCAGAAAGCATGAGGTAGAACACAACAGAAAGTCAGATCGATCAGGAGATGAAGCATCAGCGAAGGAGCAAAATGAAGAAGAAACCAAGGTACAAAATCCAGTAAAGAAAACAAAACGTAAGGGCCGTCAATCTGATACAGAAAGTGAAACTAGTGAGGAAATATCTAAGGCCAAGAGTAAAACTAAACTTAAGCGTAAAGAAAAGCCAACATCAAAGAGGTCTAAGAAACCTAGAAAGGAAAGCTCATCTAGTGATAGCGACTCTGATGACTCTTCTTCTAGTGATTCAGAAGAAGACAGAAAAAAGAAGAGTAAGAAAACGTCTAAAAAGAAGCCTGTGAAAAAGTCCAGGAAGAAGAGAGCCCGATCCTCAAGCTCCGATTCTAGTTCTGAAGAAGAAGTCAAACGTAAGAGTTCTAAGTCGAAACAAAAGAACATTCCAGAGGAATCTGATACTGAGAAGAAATCCAAAAAGCGTAACAAAGATCTCAGTCTTGAACGGTCCAGGTCTGAAAAAGGAGAATGTAAGCAAATTAAGACCAAAAAGCCAGAAAACTCTGAGGATTCGAATGATAACAGTTCAGAAAGTGAAGAGAAATCCTCCAAGAAGAAGACTAAACACCTTGATTCATCTTCTGAAAAGGAGGCAAGGCGTAAAAAAATGGATACAGTTAAAGAAAAAATACTGTCACCAGAAGCAACAAAGCCGAGAAAAGAAGAGAAAACATCAAAAACTAAACATTCTGATGAAACCAAATCTAAATCTCGGGATGACGGCGAGAAGAAGGCCAAGAAACGCGAAAAAGAGGATTCGTCTTCTGACAGTGACCAAGTTTCTAAGAAAAAAGCAAGAAAGAAGGTATCCGAGTCTGACTCGGAATCAGACAGTGATGAGCCTAAGAAGTCTAAGAAAGCCAAGAAACACAAGAAGCATTCGAAAAAACATAAGAAACACAAAAAGCATAAGAAGGCATCTAAAAAGAAGGATGACTCTTCAGACAGCGACGAAGCTGAAGAGGAAGAAGAGGAGGGCAAGGTCAACAATGAAGATTTGGAAAAAAAACTTCGTGAAAGAGCATTGAAGTCCATGAAGAAACAAACAAGTGTTTCTGGTTCTGATTAGATGTTAGTGCTAGATACCACTGAAATTCTTTAGGGTATTGTGTTATTCTGTAGCGTCTCATCACTGACTTATTGCAACAATTTTTAAATTGATATAGAATTATTATAAGATTGTAATAAATATGCATGCATGTTCTTAGTTAATAAAGATTGCGAAGTAAAGATTTTTGTTTTTTTTATTCAAATTAGAGTTAAAACCCCTGTCTATATATCTTAAGTGAGTTGAATGGATTGTCACAAAGTAATTTGTGATTTATTAGGTGGGATATCTAATTAGACTCTGCCCTTATTATGTGAAATATCACGTACGTATCTGTAATAGATTTGCATATAGTTTTTTAAGTAATATTTTTGTAATATAAATAAATAAATGTTTTTGCTTCCGTTTCAGTTTCAAAAAGTTTTTAGAACTTGTTCTCTTTGCGGAAGAACTTAAGTAGTTACTACAATTTTTATATTTACCAGACAATCGTAAACTCACTAAAACAATACAACAGTATATCTATAAAAAAGGAAACTAAAAATAATGATTTATTTATAATTTACGGTTTAAGATTCTTTAATTCTCTAAAGATTTGCATCATTTAATATCCCGTAAGAATTCGCCAGAATAATTTGGAAACGAGCTACTGTAGTGGTGGGGGTGTAAGAAATAAGTACTCTGAACATAGTGAGCACTTATTAGCTCTATTAAGATGTATTATATTACTACCTCAAGGGCGGTAATAAGTTTTAATATTTTTTTGGAATTGTTCCAGCCATTTTATATTTATGCACTTTTTAATAAATAAATTTATGATTTTTATTTTACTTAAAAGAAAACATTTGTAATGCAAATATTATTTACTTTGGACTAAGCTTTGGTAATCTAAATATAAATACTAATGTTGATATCACTTTGGTTTATCTTGAATAGCCTCTGTACCCGGTCACTAGGCTTGGGGTAATGCCATTGTTGTAGATGTTCCCATATCCCGGTCTCTTGTTGTAATACCCGTATCCAAGATGATTGCTGCTTTGATAAGAGGGATTGTTGTATCCATAATATGAAGTTAATCCACCGTTGCCTCCATAGCCACCATAACCGCCATATCCACCGTATGTGCCGGTGGCAACGGGTCCGCTACTGCCGCCGTAACCGCCATAAGCGCCAGAAGGGTTGTAACCGCTGTTAGTTCCGTAACCAACATTCCAACCGCTTCCACCTCCGCTGTAACCACTATTCCCAGCGTAAGCATTATTCCCAATAAAACCATCACTTCTTCCATGCCCCCCACTAAAACCGTAGCCACCTATGCTGGTGCCTTCATAGCCTCTTTGCCCAAATCCATCGTATCCTTTATTTCCAACATAACCCGGGCTGTAGCTAGGACTAGCGCCGTATCCTACATTGTATCCGCCTACATCTGCGTAATTAGCACCGACACGATCATCTATTACGCCGTGGCCAGTCACACTGAATTCGTAACCACTAGGATTACGACC
>DWNH01000912.1:0-12794 GCA_018249895.1 Tiana niger
TGTTCTGGGTGGGGATCGAACCCACGACCTCCCGTTTAGCAGTCAGGTTCGCTAACCACTACACCACGAGGCCAGTCCGTTCATCAGTTTAAGGTCCAAAACAATCAACAAATAAAAACTATGCGACAAAAATTTTACACAAACCATGTAACAAAATAGCATATGCACTAAATATTAGATGATGTCGATTCAGTCGTGATGTTTTATAAACGTGCGTAATGGAATTTCAAAATGAAAAAACTTCGGCCTGAACAAAGCGGCATTGTGGGCCGTATCGTGTTCGTGTGGCATACTCCTACCTGTGACATATAACATTTAGTGTCGACTTCAGCAATTATTCGCACTATGGAGTCTTGTAAATATTGAGTATATTCACGATTCCGACTAATTATTTATTTATTATTGTTATTCTTTTTTTACATGATTATGAATGTATTGATTTTTTCACATTATTTATTTGGAATATGTGATTTGAATGATTTATAACAATTAGATATTAAGGAATTATTTTACTAACGCATTAGGGGTTCCTGTAATGTTAGTATAATTTGAGTATGAATATTTTTTTATTATTTTTAGCACTTAAACTTAAGATTAACTTAAGTAGATATATTATTTCAGACAATATGGTTAAAAATATGTAGTACTATCCGACACTTAGTTATATATTAAATTTTATACTGATAACTCTAGAAACTAGTGCTGCCACTTTTTAAAATTGTTTTAGAATAACGCAAAGGTTTATAAAGCAACAATATTCGCGTATACTTAGTTAAGTGACATTAAGTAGTTTTAATAACATATTACCTATTTTTGTACGTATTAAATAAGCACTTAGCAGAACGGTGATATTTCACGACACATTTAGAAGTTTGTTAATCTAATTTTCGCAGTATTTTCACCGCTATTTTTATTTCCATCAGCAACTTCATTCCTACGGACTAGGTCTTAAATATTTAAGAGAATCGATGTCGACGCAAAAGATTCAAGACATAAAACTGTCTGGAGGTGGTTAGAGAAGATAGAATAGAATTTAAATTGCCACGATTTATTAGGAACTTCCAGACGATAGTGTAGGAGGACTTAGCATAATGAAATGCGAGAATCCAAGGCGAGCGAATTAAAAAGTCTACTGCACGGTATTTTTCGTAAATAAATGGCATTGCTTTCAAGTGGCTTATTGCCTTATCTCAAAAAGAAGGATAGCATTGTATCCCGAACAAAAAACTCGTACTGTGTCTTTGAACTTTGGCACGATATCTTGGATGGTGGCCAATATCATTGCGTGAGACCTCGTATAGGCAAAAACTTATAATGAATTAAAGGCTATTCGAATATATCTCGACCCTTTTGAGATCGGAAAGAGAGCAATAAATCTATCTACACTCTCTGGGCAAATCTTTAAGTTATAACCTTTTTGCTACCGTCACAAAAGATAGGGATTGAAAGGCGCGTTTTAGTATTGCGAGTTATTGAAGGATTTTACAAAGTAAAGTAAGGATAATTTCTCACATGAGACAAGTTTCACGTACTAAGGAGTTTTGCACGTTGTTCAAATACTAAGCCTCTTAGTTTTGTATAGTAACGAAATTCGATTAGAGAAGGTAATTTTCAGCGGCCAAAATGTCTATTAGATATACATATAATTTACAAACGTTTGTTTACAAGTAATGATTAACGCAATCTTTGAAGCGTCGTAGCACTTATGTCTATTTCTTTGTAGAAAGGGGATTTATATCCATTTTGGTATATATAGGAATAAACTGACGATTAACGTGATGACCTGTTAATAGCGATTACATATTCGAATATAAAGAAAGTGTTATATAATAATGTATTTCGTAGTGTTGCAAGCCTAACCTGTTACCTCGTGTGTTATCGATTCAACGGCCGATTTGTCCCATGAACATGAATCCTTAAAAGTAAAGTAAGTTAGGAAATAGGTTTCCTAAGCCTGTCCGCAATCAAGCGCCCATACACACCTAACGCGTATTTACGAGCAAGAAATAATTAATCATATTCCACGCACATCTGAGTCCTTCGGTTCTATTCACTCACTGAAAGTGGCTCACGTAACAAAGGAACGGTAACCTAATACGTGACTAGAAATATGATATATTAGGACGCTTCATATTATTCTATTGTGGTGGACCTATTTACCGACTAATTGGTTCCGACGGATCCATAGTTATTCGTGACTTTCGTGGCGTGTCTTGCGGTGAAATCGCGGATCCGCTTGAGCAACTGTAATTCATCTCGATCCGGGCATCAAGTGTTGGTAAAAGATCCCCTCAGATATGCTTTATTATGACACGCAAGGCTAATAAACATGGTCGACTTTTTTACAACGCGTTGCGATTATGACACACATTTTTTTACTGTGTGATCTAGTTTCAGAATAATGTTGTGAATAATAGGACTAGTGTCTTAATACGGAGTAGGTCTGTCTATATACTGTCATAAAGCTACAAAATGTCATAACAGTTTTAAAACCATAGTTATTCTTACTGGCGCTTATTGGTATAGGTGGTAGGTTCGCCAATAAAGAAAGTACCATCGCCACGCCCATTTATACCGTGAAGAATTTTATTATGTTCCAGAATAGTGTGGGTCCTATGTTAGTCCTCCGAAGTAACAACGCAGCTATGTATGATCTCAGGTAGACTAACTAGACTAATATTATTAAATAAATACTTAAATAAGTAGATATTTTTTTTACACCTAGACACCGAACAAATATTCGTGCTCAATAAACAAAAAATTGCTCTGGGTGGAAATTGAACCCACGACCTCCCGTTTAGCAGTCAGATTCGCTAACCACTAGACCACGAGGCCAGTCCAGTCCAATAAATAATATTTTTCTTGTAACTAAGCTGTTTTGTTATATTGTCTAGAAAAAGTAATGACTACATTCGTTCAAATTTTCAAGCAAGCAGGTATCTACCTACATCATTTATATAGTTATATAAGAGGGCTACTCTTTTCTCCATGGCACAATAAAATGGACGATTGTCTGATTTAATTGGGATCGAATTGGACTAAGTAGAATTGATGAGAAGGGATTTCCAAAATTGTAAAGGTATTGAAGATAATTTGATATTAAACAAAAAAAAGCACTTCAGTTCAATGAACTCTTGTGTTACGTGTATTGTGATAATTATAACAAAATCTCTATAATAAAATATAAAAGTTTTTATAAATAGTGATTTTGATTTAATTTCAGTTTACCCTAATATTCCTACGGTTACATGAGGTATAAGTTAACTACTACTATATACTATTTCTCATATTTTTTTAACGAAAGGCGAGGCCAACAACCCAAACTCTGCGAGGACTAGCTTTTGGCTTAGACCGATCAGGTTAAACACGTGTAAGTTTCGATAGACGCTTAAAATTTAGTAGGCAAGTAAGATGGCATTTCTCTGGCCTATGAAGCAGCACTTCAAGAGCTATTTTGATAGCTGTCAAGTTCGCTAACCACTACACCACGAGGCCAAAAATATTTCGTAACTTGGATTAAGACATACAATTCTTCTCTTTTCGGTAATTGCCATGGCTAAGCCGTATCAAACACGGGCAAACTCGCAGGCGAAAGTAGTATTAAAATAAAACGTAAATCACAATCACACTATGTCGTTTAACGTAATATTTCGTTAACCGCAAAACTGTATGCTTCAAAATGAGGTAATTACTGCAATAGGCAGTTTAATAAAATTTGCGAAACTTTCGGTTATATCTACGGAATGTGGATGCAAACTGCGGTAACAGTTCAATAAACTTTTATAGTCTGTTTCATTGCGCGACGGGACACTATCAAGTACTACCACCGTTACAACATTCTATTACTCCTACTAGAGTATAAAAGGAATGGATTGAGTTCAGGGACTAGAAATTTTAACCTGCTTTCAGTAACGTTTTATTGTAAAGAAAAATGCCAAATAAAAACTTTTAAAAATCGCATAAAGACTTGACTTGGTTTAAGTTTAAGCAAATATACACATAAACACAAATTTGGACATATTTTGTTTTGAAAAATATTTATTTGTTTCTTAAGGTGTATTTAACGTACGAGCAAAGAAATCAAAGACAAATTGGAACTAATTCAAACTAATATATTGTAAGGCACTCAACAGATGTTACGACAGCCTACGAGTACTTCGAAGTATGCGACAGGCACAACACAGAAGACTGCGAGTTGTAACATCACAAAATAGCTATTTATGAAATTATGTATATGACATTAAGGGTAAGCGTGATGTCACTAAAATGCAAATGCCACTAAATTGACTTATAATAAGACAATATTAATTTTTTACAGTATTTCTTACGAAGTGTTGTTAATATTATAAAGCGTCGGTGCAGACGCGTCTCATCCCATTAGAAACGTTTCATGCGTAAAGTTAATAAATGATATTCACCCCTTAAACTTTGTGTAAATATTAATAACCGTGCCACTTGACGGCTGCTTTGAGAGCGAGACCAAATGGAATTGGAATTTATATTATAAGAGACGCGTACAACGTCAAAATCAACAACAACAAAGTAATTGCGTATGTTGGGTTATCTCCAATAAAACTCTATACTTCAGTATTAAACGTTATATTTTCTTATAAAATTCATTTCTTATAAAATTATAAACTTCTATCTACCACGATGATGACTCAGTACAGGGAACGTGTTCTTATAAATAGAAAAGAGTCAATAATTTTTTTTAATTTTTGAAAATTAATGATATTAAACCAATATAAAAATTAATAGAAACCCACAGATGAGATGCCTGAGAGTGAAGGCGGATGCCCCGCGGTGGCCTCGAAAAGTTACCGATCTGTGACTCATCGGAATATAGTATTCTTAACCAAAACCGCCCACATTCTTATGCAGCCAATGTCAAACGAAGCGAATTATTGTTTTTACCCATATCAGGAACAAGCTACGTGGCTTGGCTTCGGGTAAAGTGGGGCAATGCCCCGGGGATTCGAACGTCAGGGGATCTTTGACTGATCTAAGTTAATCGATAAATCGCATATAATAGCACTTTAGTGGAGTTTCTTTCTGACTGACTAACATACATACATATGTATGTATGTAGTACGTAGTTTTTGCTTAAGACTACGTTGTTTTCGTAGGTTTCGAGAGAGAGAAAGAGTTTTAATAGTATTCAGAGTATATAGAGAGAGTTAGAGTTGTAAAAATTGAATTTTACAAAACAATGGTTATTATCGATTAATATTTTTTAACATCTATTTATATTTTACACATTCAACAAAGAAAGTCCAAAATGCGTCATTTTTTAGTTTTAAAAATGGAATATAAGACGAATCACGCCCTTAATTTTGTTCTATTTGCAATAAAAACGAACCCATATTTTAATATGTAAAAGTTTACAAATCCTTAAATGCGAAGATTAACATATTAAGTTTACAGCGCGAATTTCCTAGTATAATAAGTATAAATAACCTAACTTTTATTACTGTATTCGCTCCCAGCGCCGAGAAAAATTCCGAAGCTACAATGAAATGCAAATTAACGCGACCGAGCCGGATCTAGATGGCTGGCGATGGCGTTATCTGCCTACAAGTTGTTTATACATAAACAAAATTCATATTTTTAAATAATTAAAAGAGTAATGTATTTATGAACATTCTTTTAGGTTTTTTAAAAGTCGCTTCTATTCTTAAATAAAAAAGAAGATCAGTTGATGACATAAAAAGATTCGATTAAATGAATACTTCTAGATGACCGAATTGGAATGAGAGATCCATAATGATCCAAAATAGGTTTAGCAATGATCTGACGATGAAGTTTAAACTTCGCTATTATGCATAATCATGACCAAAATGAACATATTTAGCGTTTATTTTTTAACGCGTGGTATGTTCGATTCAATGTTAATTAATTGGAGAATTAATAATTAGAATTGGGAACTAATAATTAGACTTTGGAGATAGTGAAAATAGATAGTGATTAATTATGATCTGATTTAATTAAGGTCGAATTGTTTTACAATAATTAGTAATTCAGGAAAATAATTTCTGCTGAATTCGGCGTATTCTTTCAAACTGAAATAAAACCGATAAGCTAATGTAAGTGTAAGAAACACTACAGAGTAAAATGAAATTTCCAGGGAAACAAAAGGATTCCCTGGGGATACAGATTGAGATATAGACACAAATGTTATTAATTTTTCTGATTACCACACGAACGAAGTCGCGGCAACAGTTAGTTAAACATAAAACAGCATTGTTACAACTGAAATAACGAATATGGCAACACCGCATGTTTCGAGATCAATTCTAAACTTAATGTTTCAAAATTAATCATTAATTTTTCTGATTTCCACGCGAACAAAGTCGCGGCATCAGTTAGTTAAACATAAAACAGCAACATTACACCCGAAAGAACGAAAATGGCAACACCGTAAGTTTCGAGATTAAATCTAAAATTAATGTTGGACAGATCATTGCGAAAAGTAGGAAAGATGTAGAGCGATTGTTAGAAATCGGACGAGAGAAAAAAAAAAATAGAAATACTGAATGGTTTATTAAGTAATATCTTGTAGAACCAGTCGTTACGGCAGAGTTTGTTTGTGCGTAACATCACGAAATAGTCATATTAAATTCATGGACCTCATAAAGACTGCTTTATCGCTCGAAACTGAATACAGAGATGAGAATATAAAATTTTATCGACTTATTTTGTTAATGATTATAATTATGCTGTAAGAAAATAGGTACTGCCATTTGGACAATGGCTATTGTATTAAGTGCGAGTAATAAGGTTATTAGCACAAATGTTTAAGCTACCCTTTAGATTCTAATTTTAAAATGAAACGAAATACTTAGTTCCCTAGGCTAGGTGGTGGGTATTTATAGTTATATTGCAAGTTTGAAGTTCTTTCTTTTGTATATTATATACATACATATGTATGTATATTCAACCGGCGCGATATTCTCGTTGTTTTAACATTGTTCTAGGCTCCGTTCGTGTTGCATTTTTTTAGATTGTAAGATGCAGTGTAAAGTGTAGCACGTTTACATAAGAGATGATCGTGATAGAAATCTCTAAACATATCATCCTTATCTTAAATAATCTCAAGCTGCATTGTAAATGTATTATTATTATACCTTTTTTCGTAATTATATTGTTTCATTTTTATCTACCTCTATATATTGGACACCTAAATGAAAATTATGACCTAAAATTAAAATAATTTTCTATGTAAACTTACTTTGCCAACCTCCGACTCAAATACTTCATTACCCTTGTTACATTTCCTGGTATTCGGATATAATTAAATTCATTACTTTCAAGTGGCTTACTTCCGCAGGAATTACCTTAAGTCGAGATCTTCAATGCCAATCGATAAAATCATAGCACATTGTACATACATTTTAAGTGCATATGAGCTTGGATATTAACACTTTATAATTTACTAGTAAGAATGTAATATTCTCTAAAATAGGCATCATAGTATATGCTACTCTTTATACATAAAGTATCTAGGTTTAGTATTTAGCGGTTATTTATAAGTAACCAAATTTGAACACAGTCCATACTGCTACTAACATAGTTACCTGCTAGTAGACGAGCGCTACCTAATTAAATAGTAATTGAGCATACTCCGTATTTCGGTATACATTTAATCTCTAAATTTTGGAGTCATTAAAACGCATATCAACCAACGATAATACAATGAAATATTCAATTATTTAGAGTCCCGCAACATCGTCTCTTTTTAAGAAACGTTTTTAAGATAATTTTTTCGCATTTAGCCTTTTTAAGGCTTATCTGTTTTGGAACAAAAGAAAACGGCGGATTCTGTATCCTTAAAATTATATGGTTTGAATAAAAGCGTCACACAAGTGATACACATGTATTTAAAATATTTACATAAACTTCATGCGGACTAAAGTTATAGTGAATATGTTTAATTAATACTAAACAAACCAGAAATCTCAAGTTAACTACAGTATACCTGTTTACTACATTAAAAATTTGTAAGACTCTATATAGAGACTTTATATTCATATTACACTTAATTTTATATAATTTTTTTTTTAAATTATCTTTTTTATTAACTACTTAGATATAAACAGAACAGTTTAATGAGTTTCCTTCCTTATACATAAACTTAAGTAAATATAAGCATTGGCAATGTATCAATTTCAAGCCTTGAGATTTAGAAATCGAACGATTACACTAAGTATTGTATTCTGTATGAAATTAAGTCTTGTTGTTAAGGTTATCACGTGTTCAGGTAAAAGTAGTCAAAGGCTATGTCGCTTCACATAAGAAGTGATTTAAATATTCAAACAACAATAAAGAATAAGCTAAACAGAAGTTTACAACACGAGAACATTTTAAATTTACAATATTTTATAAACGAATAACATTTGAAACCTGGGTACTTACCAAAAATTGTTGTGACAATCCAATCTCGTAGAAATTATTCACAATGTAACACAAGGACGACTGGCCAGTAGAGACTCTACGAGCATATAAATAATATTGAAATAAATGAAATCACCAGTCTTAAATAAGAAACGCACAATTCAAACAAAACGCGGACAGCACTAGTTA
This sequence comes from Tiana niger, assembly GCA_018249895.1. Lineage (NCBI taxonomy): Eukaryota > Metazoa > Arthropoda > Insecta > Lepidoptera > Hesperiidae > Tiana > Tiana niger. The sequence goes on from DWNH01000912.1 coordinate 8,581, forward strand.
CTGAGTTGAAGAAAAGTCCTAACACTTATTTGGCAAAGATTCTTGAATGAGCAGAAGTACCGCAATACGATAGCGTTTACAAACGTTTCATAATCGATGCGTGAATGTTGTAATATTTACGTAATTTTTTCAGGCTGTCAGATGGTCGAAACGATGTAGTGTAGGAGAAACCGAATGTACCACTCCCGGTGAACGCACGGGCCGCACTGCTTGCCCGTAACGCCAAAAGGTCGTTCGTTACCCACATTCTCTTTCCGCGCAAGCCTCCACAAGTGAGAAAGAGATACTACATCCACAGATCGCTACAGCTGTAAGTGTGAGAGAGACGTAACTACCACAGCTTCGCAGGAAAACCCGAATTCGAGTCTTGATAGTTTTAACTTAAGACCGTGCTTTGAGCCTTTGCCTCGTGAATTATTTCAAAGATATTCGGAGTTGCACAAATATGTGAACGAACGGAAATGTCGAAAACTGTCGATTGTTAAACACAATGAATAAAAGTGACAATGTGACTATAATCTCACATGAAGTTATTTTACAATTGATGTTTGAGATAATGTGATAAACAGCTGGTTATTGCGATAGTTGATTGTTACCGATGAGATTTTTATTCTTGTGCACTTTTAATACAAGTTGCATTCAAACAATTAAAAGGATTCAAAACTCGCCGGAAATTTATAAATAGAGTGTTTCGACAGAATCGGTGTTTAAAAGAATTAAAAGCTTTGGACAACTTATTAATATAACTTAAAAATAAATTTGAAGAGCTTTTATTTCATGTTAAATTATAATTACATATGTACATATGTAGTCCTTAAACTGTTTTCGTAAAACTTTTATCTCTTTAGCTCCTTTATATACTGTTATCTCTTTTTTTAAATGTAAAACTACTAACACTAATGAATTTTTGCTTATATTAAGTGCTTAATATACTCTGATAAAATAATATTGTCTTAATAAATGTTATTCTGTCTGTGTTTCATAGTTTGGTTCTGTTACCAGTCTATAGTAGAGTCTTGCAATAAATTATTTGAACGGTGTATAAAAAATTATTTGAAGTGTGTCTAAAAACCTTTAAAAAAGGAAGATTGATAAGATCAAAGCAATTTTCGTCGATTTGACAATTTTATTTTTCATTAATTTCCTAACAGGATCGTTCCACCTGTGAGTACTTATTGTTTTTGATGAACTTGAACGAACAAAAATTTTAAAGGGAAGATTTTTCCATTTTTTATTAAACTCTACTTACTAAAAACTCTCAGCACTCTTTTATTTTATCATTAAGAAATATACTCTGATAGAATAATAAGTTTGCTAGTGAGCGGTAGACGTTATAAATTTTTCGATATTTATCTAAATATTCAGGACTCCTCGCGATGTTTTGTTTTAGTGAACTGGATTTATATGTACATATATCCATCCAAATATGGCTAAAGTGATGAAAGAGACAAAAACAGGTATATCTCTTAAATTGTGTGAGAATTTTAATTGAGAGATTTTTCACTGTTTAAGTTAATTAGTTGTATTTTATTTTATTGAATTGTTGATTTTAAATTGTTTATCGGTTTTATTTAATAAAAATAAAATAGAAATGGGTGGCTCTGAATGCAAGACACTCAAGGACAACAATTAGACAACTGAAAAGGAAAGACAGGTTTTAAAATAAAAGGTGCTGAGTTTATCCAAACACGGGCAAAACATCTAACTAGAGATAGTTGATATCTCCATTTTCAGCATTAACCAGCGGATGTTTGCTTTTAAGCGTAGTTTTGACGACCATTTAAACTAAGATTACCACAAGGAAAATGACAAAGTACCTACAACGTAAATTGATAATGTTAAAGTAGAATAATGCTACATAATTATGTATTAGAAAGAGTTTTCAATTTTTAATATAAATATATATGTTTATTATTTTTTATTTATATGTCAAACACATACATACATACATACATACATATATATATCAAAGCAAACAAGCACGTGGTAAGTAAAAAACTTATTTGAAACACTAAGATTTGCCGAAATATACGCAACTATTTACAAGTTGCGCATGCTTCGGTAACCCTTCTTCCAAAACACAATAAATTGATTATTGCTTAACGGTAGAATCGGGTGCAGCGGTGGTTCTTTCCCGGGCGGCAATCTTTAAAACACGGAGCACGCGCCGTAAATCGAAGTTTACGCTATACATAGTCCATACGTTTTGTATTTATATATAAATATATGTATAATATAAATGTATATTGTTACAATGTTTTTGTATTTACATAAACTATAGTTTTATAAATTTATTTGACTTCTCAATCATAGCGGCAACTCAATATTAACGTTATACATATATATATATATATATATACAACGACTAATATAGTATCTAATTCAATACAACAAAGACACTGAGGAACAGAAGTTCAACATTTAGGTGTAATATATGCACAGTGAGACCCAGAGACAGACGCTTACTACACATTGACATTACTAGATCAACAACGTTATTCTGCCTCTAATTGCCTCTGTGATCGATGTTATGTTAGTAAAGGAAATTAATTGGAATACTGATTTTTGTCTGCCAAAAACTGAGGAGTACCTATCCTCAACAATCATTCCTTACTTGAAATAAAGTGTAATACATCCATTGGAATTGGAAAGAAGTAACATGCAGGCAAATATAGATGATATTCAACCTTAGACAAAACCTTTGTCCTACCTAGTGTCGCATGTAAATAGATTGCCTCTTAAGGTCCTGAGGTCAGATATATAAAATGTTCCCCAGGTACGCACAAGGATAGAATTAGGTTATAGAATTAGGTTTATATAATAGAAATAGGTATAATAGACTTAGTAGGTTTAACCGGTAAGCTACCGCCGCCAAGCCTAGAGTTCCGTTTAGAAGGTGTGGTTGCAAGCAGTTTCTTTAAAGTCCTTCAGCGAACATACCTTTTATATTCACGCAATTATATTTTCTAAAGGCGTAAACCTTGGTACTCAATGGTCTATGTAGTTATGTCTTTATGTACGTCGTAAATTAGATCCTTTTTATTATTGGATGTTTGAATACCACCTTTGTAACTACCCTGTATATTCGTACAAGTAAATAATTATGTCTTTGTCTTTGTCTTGTAAATTTTTTCAAGTGTCAAGTCTTCCTATCAAATTATCTTTTTCAGTTTTCATTTGTGAAGCTTCATTTCTGTTTATATTGTGGTATTTAGTACAAAAAACAAAACAACAGATCAGGTCGTGTCTTTTGTATTTTACTGCAGCAAATAAATAACTCGGAGGCATACACGCCACACTGTTTGCAATTTCCATTTATTTGTTTTTAAAAATTGTGTCATGTTGTGGCTACAAGTGGTTTAATGATAAAATAATAAAATTTTTGCAATTCATAATACTATTATAAACATTTTAATGTATTAGCAAGTATAATTCTATCATGAAACGCGTTCAATTAGTATTGATTTTTGTTATAAAATATCTAAGACGCTAATTATTTTTTAAAATACACAAAATTCTCAAATCACGTTCGAAGACAATACCTTTTAAAACGTGAAAACATTATTAAAAAAAGGTTTCCAGCTATTATTATATTAACATCATATTTTCTGGACGCATATCTACGACACTTTTACTATAGGTACATTTCCAAAATGGGTAGATATATTTCCATTGAAAGCCTATAAAAACGAAAACATCGGAAAAGATATCAAATTTTTAATTCGTCTTTAAAATTTTCGCCGTCGTAAAAGTTTGTAGGTGTAACGTTTACGAAGTTTATTGTCGTGAACATTGGTTGTAATCACTATAAATAAAATATGTTGATCGGCAAACCGAAACGTTGAGGCACTATGACCCGGAAACAATAAAAACTTTACGGGGCCGTTTCTTCCCTATTCAAAATGTTGCACAGGCCGAGAAGAACGAACAAGCTATCTATACAAATAAATAAAATTGAAGTCTCTGTTTGTAACATTAAAATAACCACTTTTTACACGATACACGATACATATTATACTAAAATAACATTTTTTACAATGTTTGTCTGTCTGTTGACCATTATGGCCAAGTACGGGTTGGTGTACTTCACATGCCTTTCGAGAACGTTATGGAGAAGTTTCAGACATACAGGTTTCCTCACGATGTTTTCCTTCACCGAGGAGCAAGTGATAATTATTGTATAATACGCACATAACATTGAAAAATTAGAGGTG
>DWNH01000913.1:0-12787 GCA_018249895.1 Tiana niger
GTTCGATCCTCACCCAGAACAAATGTTTGTGTGATGAGCATGAATATTTGTTCTGTGTCTGGGTGTATTGTTATCTAAATATATAAGTATGTATTTACAAATATATATATATATATATATTTATATTTATGTATGTTTATCAGTTGTCTGGTTACCATAGCACAGGCCTAGTTGCCTAGTTTGGGATCAGACGACTATGGATGAGTTGTCCCAAGAGATTTTAGAGATTTATCTTAATTTCTTATCTATATTCCTGATTTATTCTCCAGAGTACTATCCAATAATAAAAAAATACGTAATATGTAAATGTAAATATTGGTCTGTTTGTTTGTCGTCCAGAACGCGGCGGCGGCGGGCGGGCGGCTCGCCAACGGCGCGCTGCGGGACGCCGGCGAGCCGCTGCTCAACGGGCACGTGCACATCACGGAGAACCCCGGCGTTAGTGTTTTTATACATTATTATTATTAATAGGTAGGCCGCCATCCGGGGAAGTACCACCGCCACACCCAATTCTACCGTGAAGCAACTTATTGTGTTTCGGAAGAAGGGCGTCGTTGCCGGACTTCACTAGGCGATCATTTTAGTCCTCAGAAGTAGCAACGCATATATTTGCGATCTCAGATACGACTAAGGTATTGCCTGCAGTTGCAAGTGGAGTCCATGGGTTGCAGTGACCGCTTAACGCTAGATAGGTTTGATCCTGATAGTTCATAGCCTAGATGTATACATAAAATACTTTTGACTCTGTTAAAGGACATGGGTAGACCAAAAATAGCGCGGGCGAAGCCGCGTGCGAAATCTAGTAAAGTATAAATGTTTAGTTTAATTTTACGATCAATTCACGCGACGTTGATATACCTATACATATTTTGATTATTACCTCAACTTTTCGCTTACAGTCCAAAACCCCCAACGGGCGTATGAAGAAGGGCCGTCGCTACGACGCGTTCGACCTGTCGCGCCCCGACGCCGACGTCACCCTGGAGACCACCCTGGCCGAGAGCCCGCCGCGCCTGCTCGACACCTCCCGCCGGCCCGAGTACGACCCCCCCGACCCGCAGCCCCCGCGCCCCGCCCTCCTGCCCGACTACAACAAGCTGCCGGACGACAACATGAACTCCGAACTGAACAGAAGCACCGAATTCCCGCTCGACAACAGCAAAATTCAACCCACGCTTCAACCGAACGGTTGAAGACGGTAGGCGGACAATAAAACAGAACTACATTGGGGTAGGCGGCCCCAGCGTCGGCCACGGACCGGCAATGTTTAGTTTCACGACGAGACCATGTACAGACACTGACTTTACGCGAGGATAGCTTGGCGCGTTTCGTTCCTAACGTAGACTTATTTTCGATTAAGGCTGATTTCGGTAATTAGTACGGGTACGTAATACGTAATTGTTATAGTAGTTGTAAATACGTAGTCGGTCGAAAGTGTCCTCGGGTGCCGCGGCAGCTATCCTCGCTGGAGCTCAAGCACGACCTCCGCAGCGCCCCGCTCGCTACCACTTCACGAGCGGCGGCGACATCGTTGAAACTTCAAATCGATATAACTCGTGCTCGATTTCTAAAACATCGAGCATCGAAAACATTCATATTTCAAGCAAGGCGTGTGTGTGACCCTTAACCGTTACGATAAATATAACGATAGTAACGTTAAGTCGTTATTCCGTTATTTCCCGTTTGGAATGTATATTATGAGGCGTTTTGGCCCTCAATGTACATATAGCGTCGATCGGCCTGAGATTAGCGTAAAGACAATAACGTTATAACGTAGGACGGCGGAGCGCCCGCGTCCCCGACGTGACTACTTCGCGAGTGTATATAGTTGTGTATCAGGATCTTAGCCAGGGCCGTATTCTGAGCAGGATTTAAAATAATTACAATATTCCGTAAATCGTGTTGAAATTTAGTTACTGCTGTTAGGTATTTTTACACAAAAAACATAGCCAACGAGCGTTCAGTAGGTTTCTGCTACCCATAATATCACAACGGATCGATCGCTCCTACGTATCGTATGTTTGTAATATAAACTTTACAAGACAGAGCTTTAAAGTCTTGATTTCTTTCTAAAGCTTTGTTCTCTAACTTTAAATCGTTGAATTTGATTGAAATGATATTTAAGTTTAAAATCCCCACTTATTATTATTTCTTTATTACTTCTTGACTCAAATGAACACGGTTAATAGTACCCTTAACATTAATACAGGAAAATAAAGTTGTGGGATACGATTATTTACGTAGGAACCATTGGCATATTCAACTACAGTTCTACCTAAGATCATTTATAGATTGATCATTAAGATGGTCACCACGCATTTAGTATACTGTAGCGACCACATTCCTCTTGAGAAACACAATAAATGACTTCTTAGTAGAAATGGCTAGTGGTACTTCAATGATCATATTCTCCCTATTCTTGTTAATTGAAAGATTTTAAACACGAAAAGAAACATTGTTGTTCATATAGTTATGTGATTAGTAATCCTCGCGTAACGAATACGGCCCAGTGACGACAGCGCCTCCATAGACAGACTACAAGCAGTACTCGCCGTTAGTGCAACTTAAGCGTACAAAATACAGACCAAAAGTAAATATCCAATATATAGATATCTGAACTCGCCTGTACATAACGTGAATATTTATCGATGTTGACACGTGTTTATATAATTTTGTTTATCTAACTTGTTTTCTCGTACAGTTGTAAGCCTCAGACGCTATCGAATACCTTCATGTTACATTCCAATACTAAAATATGCCTTTGCTAATCTATTCCACACGATATTTAATTGAACGCACGCTTTCTTTATATATTTACGTCATGTTATCGTTTTTATCGCTGTGTTACTCGACGCTGCACGAAATTGTATCTTTTTTAAAATTTAAAACCTAAGAAAAAGATTTAGATAGTGTAAAGATAAAATGTAAAATATAAAAAAGATATTATTAAAAAAAAAGATAATTACAACGAACTACGGATATTATGTAAAGTACATTGAAATAGTTATTAGTACACGTTATCGTTATAATTAAATATATAAATTAATATAATGAAAGTTGGTACGTTTTAGACCGTAAAATTAAGGCTATAGGCGTACGCATAACCGTTTCAGCTGAACGAAGGACCAAACTTACTTCTTTATTCAAAAAGTCGTATAAAATATAAATTTTAACTACCCTCTCAAAGTGACTTAAAGACCAATTAAATTTAGAAATTATATTTTTCTTTCTCAATAAAGTTTAATAATAACATATATAAACATGAATACATGTAAAGAGTAATGATGCGAATGTTATACATTCTATGGACAAAGTCGAATGTACCGTTTAAAGTTATCGTCAATAAGTAGTAACGGTTATGTGTACGCCCATAAATATTTTTAGCCGTCGTTACGACGAACCTTTCTGGTACAACGGCGACCAGTGGTTCGGTATCGATAGTTTCACGATAGTTATTCCATATCACAATGTTATCTACCTCATTTTCTTCGTTGTAAGCTTCTTTAGATGTTACAACATAATATTGAATGGTTAAGTTTCGATTATTGCGCATATTGCCCATCGAGTAGTTTCCGAGTCGAAGGCATGGTTAGGTAGTATACTTTATTTATTTTAGGTACGTAAGACGTAATGCATGTTTTGTTTTTTCGTAATAACCTCGTTCTATTACTATCTAAGAAAAGTGTGTCAAGAAAGGTAATTGTTAATTAATTAAATTAAATATCTTGGGACAACTCACGCACGGTCGTCTGATCCTAAATTAGGCTGAGCCCGTGCTATGGTAACCAGACAACTGATAAACATACTTTAATATACATATTTAAATACATAGTTAAATAGATAATTTTTTTTACACCCAGACACAACAAATATTTATGCTCATAACACAACCATTTGTTCTGGGTGGGGATCAACCCCACGACATTCCCGTTTAGCAGTCAGGTTCGCTACCTAATAAACCACAAGGCCAGTCTATTCTCTTGCAGTTGTCTAAATATTAAAGTGTACCAACTACAATTATATGAAACACTCGCCCAAGAGTCTCGCAACACCAATTCAGCTATTGGTCCGCAGCTAAAAATGCTCGCACGAGATTGGTGACACAACTGACTGCACGGCAAGCGGCGTCGCGCGGTACAGTTGTTAAGAAACCGCGGTATAGTCTGCGTTGTGCCGTTGTTAAGGTTCATTTACATTTCTTGACATATTAGTAGATTACAATAGTGATTTGGTTTGTGCTGTTCTGTTTTTAAATATGAATTTGAATTTTTATCAAAATATTGTTAGATTTTTTGGAGTATAAATAAAACATGTGAGGGTATCAATTTTTATCTATGAACCGAAAAAATAATTGAAAGATTAAAGAATTCTGAAAAAATGTGTATAATTTTGGGAAAGATATAATAAAAACACATTAAATTTGAAGCTAACTTAAATATAAAAAATATTTCATTCAAATACTTATTGCTATTTTTAGTATTTTTTAACATGAAATTCATAAATCAATATAATTACCTTCTACTATTTGACGGTTTTTATTAATTAAATTTTTTTTGTTTGCGTTACTTTTGAACTGCACTCGCAAACTCAATCTTTAGAAAAAGATTACATTAGAAAATGTACCCTCACGTTTTCAAAATCTTTTACAATGACCGTAGATGGCGTCACTTTACTAGCTTCTCGTATCCATCGCGTACAGTTTAGTATTTACGTTTCGTTTCCGTTTTCAAAGCACCTAGGTACAATTTATATTAATATGTATAAATTGTAAGTTGTAATTATATAGACTGAGTGTTTTGAAAAGTTAAAATAATTATATTGTAAGTATCTATGTTAAGTTTGAAACGAGACGAGTTTTTTTTTGTTGAGAAAGGCGCAGCTTTACCAAGTTTTTTGTTACATGAAAAGAAACATCACAATTTTTCTTATTTATTTTTATTATTATAATTTCTATCTTGCAGTCTTAAGCATTTATAGTACATTTATAACGCTTGACTTACATACGCGTATTTCCTCAGTATCCGTCGCGACGTGATGACCGACGGGAGTGCTTAAGCTCTCGTATAGGTCCGAAACTAGTCGGGTAATTCCGAAAAATACACGGGAATTTAATCGTTTTGTATTTACGACAAATATGTAAAGACACTCACGAAACCTTTTTAGTTAGTAACTGGAAAACGTAACCACGTTTTAAATCAATACGCAGTTATTTATTGTTTTATTGTGACATCACCGTTTAACTTTTTAAAACGCTCTCAGACACAATAATTGTAAATAGTATATTAAACACGAAGTATAAACGCAGTTTAAATTTTAAATTTAATGAAAAATCGCCGACTATGTACCTGAAACTTCAATTACACTAAGTAAACTTAGGTGTAGTGTTAGATCTTAAAGTCTAGAATTATATCTTCGACGCTAGGTTTATCACAGGGTCTAAAGTTTCGATTGACATCAAGGGCACGAGGTGTGGAGCTGGTGGTTTTTTTATTTCCCCCTAAAAATTGTAATATACATAATAATTAATATACATAATTCATTTATAATATACATAATAACAAAGAACTACTTTACATCACACAGAAGCGTGAGAGAATTTCGCTGTTGTCTGTATTTATGTTGAAATAATCAATAGTATTGTGCAAATAATAATAGTCCCATGGACCAATTACAGCCAAAATATAATTTACAAAATATGTAAACTGTTGCGACGTTGTCTCGAAAGTGCGATATTCTGATTGAAGACATTTTGAAAATAGTTATAATATAACCGTTTAATTTTTATAATAAATAATTATATAATAACGATTGTTACTAAGTTAATATACATTATACTATATAGATATAGAATAAATAAACCGATAGCAATAATCCGTGTAGGGTAAGCGAAGCATTTAACAAAGTTGCCACGAATACAACACTTTCGCGACAGCCTCGGTCAGCTTCGGCAACCAACGTTGGAACTGTACCGTAGATACGTAGCACTAAGTACCATAGAGTAGTTGACGTGTATATTTCGTTTGACGCTAATCGATAACATAATGTGACTTTAAGCAATGATATTCGCATTCACTCGAGGTTGTGTTTAAGAATATTTATTTTGAACCACTTTTTAACGAATGGTATTATGAGAATATTCAACACGTCACTGTTTTTTATAATTTTCTATTCTATACGTAGTTATTGTGAAACCAAAATGTTATTCGCATCGCAGTAACAGATACCTGAATGATGTACAATGATTTTTTGTAACTTATTTAAAGTAAGTATTAACACTAATGCATTATATAATACTTCTAGTATAGTCAGCAACGCAACGTTAAAAATTTTTAGAGCAAAGATTTATTATTGAGAATCACTAGAAATATTAAAGTTTACCGGTTATTGCATTGTTACATGTACAAAAGAATATTGTTAAATAGATTGTTGCTGACGGCACGAACACAGGTTGATCCACATTGTTGCAAAATAAATAATTTATAAAGTTCTTTACTGTTATTCAAATACAGTATTTTGTTTAAAAGGCCTGCAGTTGCATCTTAGACCGACCGACAAATAATAATATGTCTAAAAACGTATGTCTGAAACAGTTGCTGTCTGAATTTTAGAGTGACGCATCCGTACGTTGGTACGTTTTACGGCTACGATTGCTCGTATGAGTTTGTTGAAACACAATTGTATGACTCGAGAGATACGGCAGAATGCCAGCGTCCCATGCAACACTTTTAAGAAACGCCCATCGCGGTTTTAGTGTTGCCATTTTAAAGATAATTTACATTTCTTGACGTATTATTATTTGCAGTGGCTGACATAGAAATCAACGTTGTCATTTGTTTAGATGTTGTTTTAAAGTTAATACCGTTTTGCGTAAAAGACGCGTGACGTTTTAAAATTTAAAAAAGTAAGTTTTTCTTGTTGATATATTATATTTAAAATAATTTGTTTTTTTACTAATAGAGATTATCAAAATAGCTCAAAGTTTAGTTTCTTGTTGAAACATTTACCAAATATCATTAAGAACACTAAATAATTAAGTATTCCTAATATAGACCACAAAAATATGGATCAATTTGTGTTATAGATTCTAAGTTACACTACAATAGTTTTAAAAAGTAACTGATATTAATTTATAGTGTTGAATGTACAGATTTGTTTAGTCCTTTACATTGGCTGGTCCGTCCTAGGAGTGAAATGAATTGAAAAATATAAATCAAAAGCCTGATACGTGCCTATGAAGATGATTTCGATTCTCATTTCGCAATATTACCTAATCATTCGATTTTTACAAATTTTATTATACCTACGGTTTCGGGAGGCTAATATCGTTAGATAATGTTAAATTTGTAATGGAAAATAGAGATGGCGCTGATGGGTAACTTTACGTATGTAATAAACTATGAAATTCTTGTTAACAATAGAAATATATGTTATGTATAATAATATAAATAAAAAGTGTTTCGATTTTGATAGGAAACACTTGGGATACATTTGACCAAAATATGTAAGAAAGGATAAATTTTTTAATATTTAAATTTCACGAAATGTAGGTACAGTCAGCGCCATCTATTGGCCTCCTTTCAGGTTAGATATTTTATTACTGAGCGGGTAGTTCATTCCATTATTGTTTATAGTACAACAGCAACCTTTGTTACAACAACACATTCCATATTGGCTGCAATAGTTTTTCATACCAGATTTTATGTTGTTTATTATCTATCGAATATATTTGATGTTTTGGTCATGGCAACACTTTTGGGTAGTGTATGGTTTAAATGTCACTTGACTAAACTATATAATTTTTAACAAATTTTGGAAATTTACATAGTAGAGAAAAATTTTACCAGTTTTATTTTAAGCATAAATCGGCTTAAGATATTTACTAAGCACTGTATGTAATTATATAAGTAAATTGGTAATATTTAATAATTTTAATATACCTATGTATCCCATCCCACCTATCCACATACTAAACCCTAAAAGTGTTGTCATAATATTTAAATAATAATTATAAGAATCTGTAATCACAAAGCAATAGTATAGTATTTTAATATTTATAAACTTTATGCACCAAAATATTATTCTGTATGATGTTATTGTGACCGCCATCTTGAAATCGAATGTAATTTTAGTGAACGAATGAATAGTTTATTAATTTCATTCCCGTCCTTTGTTATTGAAAAAAGTATATTTTGTAATTATTTTTAAGATTATAACCAACCAGTATATTTGTTTTTAAAATAGCGTTACGATTTATATTTATTGAAACTCAGCTTTAGTTTACGGTTACAAGATGGTGGTGTATGTACTGAAGCAATTCTCACATTTATTGTATGTTATTTTCCTAACGGTGATGTAGCATTTTGTACTTAGAGAATAAAGCGTCCAAACTCTGTTATTTAAGTACTATATGAGTTTTTCAGGTTGTATAGAACTAGCATTGTTTCTGTCACGGTTATGAAATAGTCATAATGTTGATAGAGATGGAATGAGCCCTGAAGAACTCTACTGCGTTTTTTTTAATTTGTTTTTTTTTGAGTTTGCTATTTAGCTTGCATATTTTATATGTATGTTGTTTCTTTTTTATTTGGTAGCTACGCGAATGGTGTGGTGTTGACAGGGATTTGCGGATATATGGCCTGCCCTGATTATACTCATTTCATTTTATCTTGTTACATGTGGTTCAACTTTATGATGAATATTAAAAGAAGTACAATTTTACTACATAGTATAATTTTATTCTACTTAACTTACTCACCGTAGTAGTATTTGTATTTAGTTGTACATATGAGTATATATGAAATTTGTTTACTAATTTTCGGTTACTAAATTTGTTATTTTTTTCATCTTCATTCGATTAGTTGTAGAGGTTCGCAAGTTCCCGTCAACATTATAGAGAAGATAGTTCAGATATTGTGTGTAATTATACATAATTATAACTTATGGTGGCCCAAGACCGGCCGTGAGACGCTTAAGTGAAGTTGTATATTGCGATAGAATATTTGGATTTTACTGTTTTAACTCAGATTTGCACTAAGAACAAAATAAACCATAATTCGTAAGTTTTATGCAATGAACTTGTTCATATTTAAGTGTATTTAAAGAAATAAGTAGTGTTAAATCGCTATATAATTTCACTCTAACTCTACATAAGTAATTGGTTTTCTCGCTTCAAATATCAAAAATTGAACCACCAACAAAGATGCATTGTGCGTCTTATGTACGTCTTTTAAATTGATGGTTGATTTTAAAATTAATACTTTGATTAACATTTGTTTATAAAATAGATACTTTTCAAAGCAATCGTAAAACAGAGAATCGAAATGTTCTAGGTCTTTAAAAATAATATTGCTATAAGTTTTCATTCGAAACGGGTTGTGGGGACATGATTATTTACTATAAATGTACAAATAAATATAAGATAATATGTACGAGTTGGTTAGTTGTGGTGAGTCGTTTAATCTCATTCGCCGGTCGGAGTGAATGGAAAAGTTTTAACGCATGTTGGTTCATTGTTGATTGTCTATTACTAACAAGCTATATTTACAGTTATAAATTTTAATAACAGATATGAAGCTATTCTAAAATTAAAATAAAAAATAAATAAAGTTAAATAGATGTCTACTGTTAAATTGTAAATCAATTATCATGTTCCCACAAAACATAAAATTAGTTATTAAATATTGAATCTACCTCAACCAAATTACCCGTTAACGTCGTTTGTAAGTGTTCTCTTGAGTCTTATTATTATTACTAATAAATTACTGAATTGTAGTGTTTTTGATAATAAAATTATTATTAGTTCCAACTTCCCATTTTGATATGGTAATTATTGTTACCAAACGTATTGAATGTGGTCGATGACGTGTTACTACGGTATTGTCAGATTAAAAGGATATTAAATTTGAATAAACGTAACACATTGCTTGTTTTCTTTTATTTCTCTATATTTATTATAATATAAATAAAATTTTAAATACCAAATAAAACAAAATAGAAAGTAACGTGTGTGAAGAAAAGCTAATTGCATACTTGAATAAACGGGGAATTTCCAAGACTACAATAGCGTATACTTATTCTATGGACTTTATATGGTGGATATCTTTCAATCCGACCGTATTTTTTGTGTGTATGATATGCGACAACTTATGCAATAAGGCTAGTAATATAGTACGTTTAGACTTAAAGGAAGTACTATCGACACACTCACGTTTATCGTGAAGCCATTCGTTGTATTTCGGAAGATTGATGATGCGAAGAGTAGCAACTCCTGAGGATAATCTTAAGTAGGACTACGGTACTGCCCGAGGTTGACTATGGATGTCTATGGATTACAAAGATCAGGTGACCTGCATGCTTCTTTGCTACTTCTTTCCTAAGAGTAATATATAAAGCCTAGTTCTAAAAATTCTCTATTACTAGTTGTATCTTGATCAACGGAACTCCAGACAGATGGTCATAAAGAAGTTTTGACTAAAGATGTTGCTTAAGTAGATTAGATACTGGCTAGCGATAGCTTTGTGGTTAAAAATTGACCTTGACCTCGTTCCGATGGTTTCATCGAAATCGAGGGTTTAAAGACTTCTTTCCGAAGAAGAACTCTCCCTCACAAGATCCGTAATATCTTTTCTAAGATTTCTTCAAAAAGATACTTAAATTTAATCTAAACGTGATGAATCCAGAAACCGGTGTAGCCCCTTGACTTATTTGGGCAACAGCGGCACTGTTCTGTCCTTCGACAATCTCATAGACCATATAATTATATTTATTTTTAATTTAGCCTCTTCCGTCAATAAAAGGTTGAGTTCGTAAAAAAAATGTTCCCTTTGTATTGTTAAGCATTAATACTGTATTCAATTTAGTTAAGGTTTATTTCGCAGCTGAACGAGCAGGCTCTGCCGGCATAGCCGGGACACTGCACTTTCCTCCTTTCGCCGTAGTTTGGCTGCGAGTCGCGCGAGGCTGAACCGGGCTCGTGGGCGACTGCGACGGGAGCCTTTAACAAAAGTAGATTTTTAATTAGAAACGCCCTATAGTTCGTTAAAAGTAAAGTTAAGATAATGTGATTTGAAGACCTGCGTGACGTAGTAGATACTATGGCGGTCCACCATTCGAAGGGTCTTGGGTTTTATTTCCGGCGAGAGAAGTATTAATGATGAATTTTTGTTCCTGTTCTGGGTGTAAGTGTAATTATGTGTGAGTCAGTCACATATGAAGAGAGAGCCGATATAAAGTGAATGAAAGATCGAAGTCTATGGTTCGATCAGAAATTCAGTTACCTTCAGTAACGCGTTGCCAAGACTCTCTGTCTACGTTGACCATGCCAGTGGAAGCGCTGCGACCCAAAGTTGGCTGTTCTTCGCAGATGGAAGCCTGGCCCTCCGCTACGTCGCTTTCACAACTAATTCGACTAGATCTGTAAAGAAGTTATATGAATGATAAAGAAGATTCAACAGAAATAGGTTATCGAATGTTGAATGGTTGCCGGAGTTCACGAAATACTTACTTAGTCCTTAGAAATAGCAACGTATAATATTTGCGATCTGAGGTAGGACTAAGGTACTACCTGAAGTTGCAAGAGAATGTCCATGGGTTGCAGTGACCAATTAACACCAGGTGGCATTGCATGCTCCTTTAATTTTGTTCATTTAATAAAAATGTCT
Source organism: Tiana niger (assembly GCA_018249895.1). Lineage (NCBI taxonomy): Eukaryota > Metazoa > Arthropoda > Insecta > Lepidoptera > Hesperiidae > Tiana > Tiana niger. The sequence continues at coordinate 11,661 of DWNH01000913.1, forward strand.
ACGTCCATGTCTAACAGAAATTGCGAAGTTTTTCTACAAAGGAATTTGATCCATATGATTTAAATCCATATTAAAAGGCTTTTAAAATGTACCTTGGTTAGTGGTAGAACTGTACTCACCTGTCACCAGGCCGCAAGTCACTAGCAGAACTGGTGCCTTCTCTTCGCATAGGCGCTGGTGATGATAGAAACCTTTCTCTTGCCTCTCGAATTTTCACAGCTCTTTCAGACAGCTTTGCTTCTACCGCATCGGCTTCTACAGCACTGCGTACTCCTGGAGTTTCCACTGTAGAAAGTGACCTCTCAAAGAAACCAGGATTTTCGGACATAAACCGTGATAAACTTGGTACTATGGTTTCGGAATACTGTCTCAAAATAGGTGTTTGGGTTGTACATTGGATATCTTGAACGTCAGGTAGATTTCTTGTTAAGTCTGGTACTATCGTGTCCGTACTTGCCGTGGTTTGATTAATGGTCTCTTGACTATCTAAGGTTTTAATTTTCTTTTTTGGTTCTTGTTTAGACTGCTCAGGATGGAGAGCATTGGCACTGTGTGATTTTAAAACTCCATCCAAACTCTGTATAGTTGGCGTTAATCGCTTCTCAGCGGATGTTTGGTCTCTTCTAGAAAGCTGACAGGCGCTAGCAGATTTTTGAACTTCCCGCTCAAGAAAAGGGTTATTTCTGAAAAGATTTAATAACATATTTAAAGTATTCTGCAACTATTAGGACATTAAATTATGTGGTAGGTAATACTATTATTTTTAACTTCCCGCTAAGAAAATATAAAAATTGTAAAAAGTCCGGTTGTTATTGATTTTACCCCTATTTTAGAAATCGAGTTTTTACTAAAACTCGACGTTTTGAGGTCCTAAAAAAAATTCTGTCTGCTTTTAGGATGGCGACTGTATATTTTGTGTGGTGTGTATGTAAACATCTTATAACTTTTGAATAGTTTAACGAATCAGAACGCGATCTGCGTGTGGACGTATAAAGAGGGAGTTTTTTGGAGGATATCTGGATGAGATGAAGATAATGTGTACGTACACGTACGGAGCATATGTAGATGAACGGAAGCTCGTGTGGAGAGTGCCGGTTGGCAGGGCTTAACTGCGAATTAATTGTCTT
>DWNH01000914.1:0-12783 GCA_018249895.1 Tiana niger
ACTTCATCAAGAGGTCCCGTCGATCGTCAGATCCACGATAAGGGGATCACGATGGAGACTGAGTTAAGCCGTTTTGTATTTATAAAAATATGTAAAGAAACTCACGAAACCTTTAATAATAATAAATATTCTTAGGGTTGTCTACCCAATTTACACGTCTGTTACATCCACTATGTATAATGTACATATCTTTGAATATCTTTGATAAATAAAGAATTTTAGATTTTTTTTCGATTTTTGAGACGGCTCCACTCAGGAAATCCGTAAGGTACAAAGCAGACCTTAAATGCGGTGTTTATACATATATAAAGGGCCATTAATTAAGGGCTTAAGTGCGTGAAATCTTCTGATTTATTATAATGTAACAGCGTGTAGGTTCGCGTACGTGTTGTTCTTGTGTCTCGACGCAGTCCCTCGTTGAAGTAGACACAAAGGCAATAAATATTTTTCAGATAGCGATTAAATGGTCAACTTGTTACTGGAAGCGTCGAAATACAAGCAAGATACGTATTTCTTTGCATTGGATTTCTTTTTTAATTGCGTGATTTATTTGCATTATTGCTATCGATATGTGATTGTATTGTGTCCATTGAGATTTATATATGAGAATGAAATAATAATTATATAGTTTCTGACTAAAAATGTATATAAATGAAAACCTTGAATGAGCTTTCTGCCATTTACTTTGATGAGTTGCTTATGTCATTGTACTTTAACTTAAAAGCCCGTCGGCACAAGTTCATACAAATTTTGCAATTAATCAAAAGGATTAATTATTATAGTTTATCGTGGAATGCTGTCAGTATCGTAAAAAATGAAATGACTTATAAGTATCTATAATGTTCGTAGATGCAAAGGTTACAGTTCAAATGTCAACATTGCCAACCCATCACTGTTCCACTGCTTCTTAATTATATGAAACTCTGGACTCCATTCGTTAATAGATGGCGATATCGGTCTCGGAATCTACCTAAAGAAAATGTTCTAAATGTCATGTATCACATGATGTTAATACATGAAAATACAGAAAATAAATGAATGATTCTTCACTTGAAAGTGTATCTATATTTGTAACAGCTATCCGTGTTTTACTCATTAGTAAAATACAATTTTAAGTAAATAACGGCCGGGCTTCCTCCAACAGACAACCTACAGTTTATACAAAAAAGGCTTGCATACACCCGATACAGCCATTTTCTATTTAGCTTTATATTTAGGAAAGCGGAAGGCTAAAAAAAGGTTCACGGCGGACGCTCGGCCGCCCACCTAACTGCCAATCATCGGCAATCGTTTATTAGGATCGACGCGAAGCGCAAACTCGACGACGTGTGTTCCGACCTCATCGCACATTTATCATCTCAAAGGACATTTAATATGTTTCGGCTGTTGACAGCCCCACGATAAGCGGCGCGTTTGTACGGCCCGAGCGTTTATGATTCGAACATTCACACGTTCAAAATGTTTATAATTCGCGCGTTTACACGATGACATCGTTTATAATTCGAACGTTTCCATCATGATGTCCCCGTTTGCGGTATCCTGTTAATTTATTGTGCTCGTGATCTATTCGAATATACATTATGATGATTTTTGTGTTATAACTTATCTTGTCTACGTCCGATTCTAGGTTTAAAATAAACTCAGTCGTGTGTTGTAATGTAATATTCGTCGCCGTCTCGCACTACTAACTATGCCTAATAGTTCACACAGTAGGACATTAAAACTTGAAATATTTAGGTAGATGAGATATATTTTTGAAAGTTCGATCCCATTAGGGTATAATTATGAATATTACTTAAAAACGGCATCACACATATACATAAATTTAAGTTTTCGAAACCTACGAAATAATAATTATAATGGAAAAAAGCGGAGAAAAAGTTTTAAATTATAAGCACAGTAGTTCGTTAAAAAAGTGCCAAAACAATAAAACAAATATGCACTAATGATCATGTTTCTTAATAAAATTCAACAACTGTGGCGTCCCGGATGATCCTGTCGTCCATTACTTACTTATTGTAGATTTACGAGCCCCTACATCTGAGCATCCACCAATCAATAATGTCACTTCAATGGGTATGAAAAGAACGCGAGTCATCGGGGCATAATAACAAGCGGGACACAATAAATCAGAAATCCCTTTGGAGTGTGCGGGACAAAAAGATATTAAGAGATTATGTCTCGTCCATCAAATTACGACATTTCATATAATATATATTAATAACCGTCAAATTGTGTTACAGTCGCATAAAAAAGTTTTAATTTCTGTCGCATTTTCCCGTGAAAAGTTGCAGAAAGAGTAAAAATGTGAAACTATTCGTATGTCCATTAAACGCACACGATGTCGACATGGTGTGTGTTCTGTATCATAAAGTTAGTCTGTACAAATTTTTTCCTTTCATTTAAACAGCGACAACACTAGTTGAAGAAAATATAATACTCATTTTGTTTAATTTATATAGGAAACTAAAAAGGTTCTTTGAACAGAGGTCTTGTTTTAATATTAAGGTTGTTAATTAATCATCATTAGAATTATAATTTGATATATGTATGTAAAATTAGGTATTGTGTGCCTTTGTCTTGGGTAATTGACCTTTATATATTACTAACAGATGTTGGTTATTGGGTACTTGTTACGTAGTTTTGTGTTTTACTAAATAACAGAATTCAAGAAAATGAAAGGGTTATATTACACACAAAATAATAAAAATAAAAAATAACCGATTTCTATTCTATCAGCGACACATTTAACCGACGTTCCCAACGCCAGTCGATAACGACATAAAGACAATTTGCTACTATTTACAAGACGATGAGGCAGCACATTTCTTTATTTCTATTCGATTGAGACAACTTTGCGAGTTCAACTGCGTTTGTTGCGGTCCAAAGAGTTACTTTGGGCTTTATTTATAATGCTATATTTCGCTTTCATTGCGGGTTTTTCATAAAATATTTAGTCAGTCCTTTGTTTGAAAAACTTTTTCAAGTTTGGCAGTTAGAATATTTTAAAAGTAGCAATGTTTCATACAAATTATGTTATGGCTTTGCTTACAAAGTTACATCGAACGTCACCGTTTTTGCTGAATAAAACTGATAGAGACAGATAAACAAAAAGTTAAGACAAAGCGACTGCTATGAATCTGTGCAGCTAGATTAAACAGCGACTTGTAGATTTATTCTGGAGATGTGTGGCCGATGGTGCTCCACCAGTTAAAATGTCGACGAACCCTCAAGCCGTCCAACCGTAGCTAAACTTTTCAATAGCTATATTTTTCTACCCTTTCACGCTGTGGGTACCCGTCGGCTAAAACACGTTCAGTAGTTTCTTTATAAATTTATATAACATAAATTATATATGCCTATACAAAACTAAAATGGTTAATTATGTTTATAACTACTTATAATCTGTACACGATAATCTGACATTACACATATATGGCCAGTAGGTATGTAATGTAGATACTAAATACTTACACACATATGTTAAGAATATTTTATGTTTTTGGAGTTTACTCCTTAAGAATCGGTTTTTTTTATTTTTAGTTTCTCTTATTTATGTATTTAGTTTTATGCCTATTAAGGATGTTAACGTTATGGAAATGAAATGTACTTTTATATTCTTATGTTCATAAACTTAATCATGCGCGTTCAAACTTTACTGCCCTCCATGTTGTATTACACTATTGCTGATTGAATTTTCCGCTATGTGACATTTTTGTTTACGAGGAACTATTAATTTCTATTAGCTTGGTCTATTTCTTTCGTGATGTATATAAATATCTCTGTAGCGCAAAGTACAAGAAAATTGTCTTAATCTGTACCGTGGTGACAGTAGCAGCAAAATAAAATAAATCTTTGCAATATTTTTTTGCATCCGTATTATTAAAGAAACTTGGCAAAAATTATGTACCAACTTAGGAGTTGCGAAGTATCAAGGTATAAGCTCAGGTAAGACTTTAGTAACTTGCTTCAGGTTGAAGATAGCTTTGAGCTGTAGTAACCGTGATTATTTGTATTATCGTTTGCTGCTTCATTAATATAGAAAAGAATGTTTGTAATTAACTACCAAAGAATCATTACGAAAAATTAACTATGTTGGCGTTACTTTTTTTACGTTAGTACATAAATAGAAAATATAATGCCTCTGTGTCCATTTTCTACGTCAACGTATAAATTTTTTTGTCATTCATATTTTCTCAATACCATCTAAGTATATTAAAATGCGTCGTGAATGTCATCGTTTGTTTAAATAATTTTATAGTCTGTGCTCGAAGAAACACTACTTAGGTACAGTACCCACTTAGTAACCGTCGTAGCGGTGAAAGATAAGTTTGAAATTTATGAAATTTTTATTGTTTTCTCGCAAAGTAAGAACTCCAGTAAGCTTGATAATTTATATATGTAGTTTAATCTTTAAGGTCATTGTAGTGTAAGCGGATTTGGGCATTTCTTAATACACCAAGCTCTATCTGCATTTTATACCATAGCCCTGTATTGACGATAGATATTCAGCAGATATACATATAAATTATTTTGGTTAGTACTTTTTGACTTACCTAAGTGGTATTAATGACTTACCTAGTGGTATAAACAGTAAGACTATTTAATATTAAACACCATTTTTTAATATTCGTAAATTGTAGTTAACATGAGTAAAATTGACCAATTTGACCAAATTCACCGCAAGTTTAATAAATACACTTTGCCTTAATCCACAGTAACCCTACAACATGGATCAGGCAGCCCTGTAAAATGTGGTATAGCGTGGTTTAACACCTTAAAAGGGCAGTGACATGCCCGCACGCGAATCTTTACGACGGCAGATAACAATAAAATATCAAGATCTTTTTGCCGCCCGTCAGTATCCGCAAGCTGAAATGAAAACGCGAGGGGCTGACGCAGCGGCATACCCTCATGCGCCTTGCGCTATAATTAAAAGAAATTTTCTCGCTTAATAGCCACTTAAGTTTTGTATTTTGTCCAGAGGTGTACCGCATGATATATTAATGTGTCATTCGTAAGTGCTACAAGTATGATTAGCATTCGCTTAAGCGAATTAAACTTTAGTTTAATTATATCTCTCGGAAAGGAACCCGTCCCATGATAAATACCAAGTGAAAACTTGTCTGTCATCTCAGACATAAAGAAATTTTGCCGCCTCACTGATTTTAATGGCGTCAAAAAATTGTGTTCCCTATAATTTGACAGTTTACTTGTAAGTTAATACTTGTTACACTTATTATTATATAAATTAACACAGAAATAAGACAATGCAATATATAATTCATAAAATATAGAAATATTTACCGTATTAATACAGGATAAAAATATTAGAAGATCCCAATATAATTAGTGATAGGTAGGTGTAACTTGAACTACCTAAGGCTTCATGAAAGGAGACAATTTTTTCCAACATGCTTAGTTTTGGCACACTACCAATTATCTGCAAGGCGAGTGGACTATTAAGGTTCTTGCCCTGAAAGAGTGTTTGGAAGTTCTTAAGGAAACTAGAGCCACTTTTTATGTCCTATGTTAAAGTAACTTAATTGTCACTTAATTGTCTTATAATTCCTTATAATGAATAAAACGATTTCTTTCATATTATTTAAAGCATTTTCTTCGTATTCCAGGTTGCCTTGGTGCATTATCAGCGTGCGTGGCGTTGGCGCTGTCTCCCGTGACGGTGGCGCTGTGCGTGCGCAAGTCCACGCGCGTAACCGCGGTTGTCGGCGGGCTCATAGCGGCGCTGGGCTGCCTCTTCACGTCGTTCGCCACCCAGTTCCACCAGCTTTTCTTCAGCTATGGTCAGTAGTTCAAGTTTTTTAGGCACTCGTACTCTTTGGTAGATCCTAGCTAGAACCCGACTTTTCGTAATATCTTAAAGAACTACAACAATCAAACGAACTGGTCACCTAATCTAATTTCCAAAAAGTTTGTCACCAAGTAGATAAATTACCAAAAAGCGTGTAAAAAAGATAACGGTTTCAGAAATAATTACTTTTATTTATGTTTAGATAACTCTTTGTTATCCTGTTATTTAACCGTGTGATACTCATCAGATTTTAATACGGATTCAAATATTAATTACCTACAGATTAAAAACTAGTTTAGTGTTAATTCATTTTCTAAATAGAGTCTCAAATAGTTCTACAGACTACGTCAAAGATTGAATTTTACACTAACCTGCAATTAAATCTATTAACTTTTCAAATGTGGGCATATTATTATAGTTAAGTCCTTTACGTTATAAAATAATAGATTTATTTACGCTATGAAGATCCTGCAGTGTTTATGTTGTTTTACATATTAAGTAGAATGGCAACGGCGGATAGCAATGCGGAAGGGGTAGTTACCCTTCGGCCTTTTAATTACCCGCATTTAAAGCATTCGCCGCGGCCGGCCTAAAAAGATCCGACAGACAGTAATAGAGTTAATTAATTATTTCGGTCAGTTTTTTTTTAGATAAACCCGAGTGGCCAGTGGTTACGTTAGACCGGTTGGGCGTGCTTAATAAAAGTTTAATCCATATCTAAATGCTCATTTGGGTCGACATTGGCTTTAAAAAATATTGCTGAGTCAAATGTTTCAGCCTAAATGTGAATAATATTTACGAACATAATTTGCATTTAAAACGGCAATAAATTGATAATGCCTATACGTGATATAAATTAAAGACACCTAGATCGAACTAGAAGAAATTAATTGTCTTGCGAATAGGCTTCAAAACTGCTGAACGGATTTTGATAAAATTTTCAGATATTCTAAAAAGTATTCTAATTCATCGTGTATTCTTTTTTTGATCTTATCTTAAACTATTGTAAGAATAGATTAAAAATAGAACAATAATAGACTCAATTAAGTTTTTTTTGTTTAAATAATGTATAATTAATTTTTAAAACTTTTTCTTCCTTAAAAAATCTACGCGGACATATCGCGAGCACTCCTATGTTACAAATAAAATCTCTCACCTCTATCTTAATATCCCATGTCTCTTTAATCCACTTTTAATGCCGGGTGTCGTGCGAAAACGAAATTCTTATGAAATTAATACGAGCAATGCATTACCATAAAACAAACAATTCCGAAGTTAATTCGCTTGAAATCGCATTGCACAAAATGGCAGCTCAATTTATTTCATCCGATTCTCATCCGCAACCTGTTTCAACGAACATCAAAGGTATCCGTTAATTGGCGTTCTGAGCAAACAAACGGATGTTCAATATACTCGTAATGCAAGGAAATAAAAATAAATAAGCTGAGGCCGTGTGTGTTTTTATGATTATATCACTTTTGAGGCCTCAAGCGATGTGTAAATCATCGATAACCTTTCGATATTTTTAATCTGCTAAGCGTAATCTTTATTTAATAACTGCGGTATATCGATAGCAAAACAAGGATATATTTATAAGGACACTTCATTGCACTGAACATTTTATATTAAAAATAAATATAGTGAGTAAGTAATTAACCTACTTTATCTAGAGAGATATTCTTTTTAAATTCATTGCCTTTATATTTTAAAACAAAGCACCTAAAGTCTTGATTTATCGTTGCTCACTCGACTGCAGAATGAGAAAATTTTTACGGCAAAAGATTACTATATCTCTTATTTTCCACCTAGAAAACTAGCTCGAGGAGGCTAGTACCACCGCCATGCCCACTTTTAATGTAAGGCCATAATATTATTGTGTTTCGCACAGAAAGGTGCGAATCCCGCTAGCTTTTAAATTTTAGGCGACCATCTTTGTTTTCGGGAGTAGCAACGCCTGAGATAGAATTTAAGTACCTACTAGTTTAGTTTGAATTCGGCTGCAGCTGTCTATGAACTGCATCCCTGCAGCCCACAGACCATTGTTAAATAGAAGTTAAATGGTCACCCAATTAATTTTGGTGGGATATCTTACCGCAATGTTTACTAGGTGCTAATGAATCTGCTTTTTACGCGTCCTAATATAATCACTAGAATATTTTTATTAGTATTGATTTTCGGATTCATATTAATATCCATATAGCCTATCACAACTTACTCGTGTTACCTTACCTTAGATAGAGGTCGACTTTTATTAGGTCGATGAGATTGCAAACAACGCAATGCATTTGAAAACGGAAGTATTAGAGCTGATATCCCATTGTTATGTGAACGAGTATCAGCATTATCCTCAATGTCTTTTATTTCGAACAACGCTACTCGATAACAGCATTATTATCTTTCTGTGCAACAATCCACGTAGATACTAAAAAGATTTCTAATGTAACAATTGTGTGTTTATCTGTTGGTTGGTTGTATGAAATTTGGTTGAAACAGATAAGCAATCTTCATCTCAGCCCAATATACTACAAAGTAATCATTTTCAAACATTTGGTTTCAAGCGCACGGGTGTCGATAATTACGATTAAGCTCTCAGGACAACGCATTTAGGTTTTAAAAAGTCTCAGAAGCTACTTAGATAAGTCTTATTTTGCAACAAGTGTCGATCACTTGTCAGCCGTAAAGGTATTTTATTACCAATACATTTAAAATTAATATAAATAATAGATACTATAATTTCTTTGCGCCGCCGGAGTTGCTTAAAATGTGTTTAAGATCGAAATGTCACAGAGTAGATATGTATGAAGGGTTAAGTTTAGTAAACCCTTTTTCGTACTATCATACACTCATCGTGAAAGAACAACATAATCCTTTATCGTAGTATAATATAACTTCTATTACAAATTATTAGGAAATTCCTTTAGATTTACAACAAAATATGTCTCGATATACGTTACAAATACCTATACTCTCACGCAGTTAACAAGGATAAATTGAAGTTCTCTTCATTTCCACAGCTCGTCCTAACACGTACTCATATTAAATTGAAGTCATTCGTTATACGTCAGATAGATGCATATTTCCTCTGCGCATTTTGATAAGCGGTGATATCCTGAAGGGTCCTCCACCCACGTGCAATGCTGTCAGCCTGATGAAATCTTTGCTGTCGCTATTCTGGGTGTCAACGGCCTTTTACGCTTCGTTTAGAATTCATAAATGAAAAAATGTTTACGTTTTGTAAGAAAATTTTCTCTTATTCACAAAATAACATAAAACAATTTTACTTCTAGATTATCATATTGTCAACAAAGTAGCTAGATATTATTCGCACGACAAATGAGACTATTCCCTAGATGTAAATAAAGTTGTCAGCGCAAAGGAAACGCGGGCTCTTTTCTCGACTTGGTGTAAGGTATTGCATACGAATAATATGAAGTGTCTTGAGACTGTTACTTTAATTAGTTACTAGTACCTTTTATATTATTTTTACTAGTATATAGGTATATTTTCCTTGATACATTTCTTAATGCAATAATTTATAAATAGATATTAGATAGTATTCATGATTTATTTACCTACCTACTTTCCTTACAACATTTAGTCAGAGATAATATTATATTTTGTAAAATATTTAACTTAACTGATGACTGTACTACACCGCATGGTGTATTACAGTAAGATTTTATTAAGTGACTTCAAGTACCTACATTAAAAAAATGTATTAACTTAAAAAAGCTCACTTCATTATAAAAACCGATCACAATCTATAAACTATTGATTGAGACCATTCTACTAACCAAATATGACATCTCCGCTGTAAGTTGATGAGTTATTGGGCATCCTACAGATTCTAGGTTTTGCTGCAGCATCAGCTCAAGGTAACATTCATTTAGTAATATTAAAGTATAGAATACCAAATTTCAAATAGTTCTGTATAAGTTGTTCGTATCCCGTCATCGACTAAAAAATAGGTAATGATACTCAAAAGCTGAACAGATTTTCTTGAATCATAGCCAAAAGACTCGCGATAGAGTTACATTTAAAACAAAAGCTCCCAAACAGATGAACGAAGTTTATTGAACAAAGTTTGTTCATCTGTTTCGGAGCTACGATGCCACAAAGACACACAGAGCCAAATTACCGCAAATGGAATTGGCTCAGTCAGTGGACACTTAAAAGTTCAACATTTATTTGACAGCATTTGTTAAAAGGAAAAAACAGATGGTGTACAATTTTGTAAGTCTTTGTTATTTTGGGATAATTATTTTTTCAAATCTCAGAGAACGCACAATCGTTCTTAAAATTATGAAAAAAAAGTGTTTTTGGTGTAAAAATGGAACTAACCGGAATTAATCAGCGTCTCTATTACAGGTCAACAGCTAATTTAAGCTATAGATAAACATATGTGATTGTTGCTACATAAACTTGGAGAAATTTGCCTCATAATAGGACGAAGAAAAAATTGCTTTGAATTTAATATACCTACTCGTATTTAACGTAACTTGAGCAAGATTGGCTCTTAAATACTCGTGTTTAAGAGCCAATCTTACTTTAGCTTATCAAAAAAGCCTGCCATTTTATTAGCAGAACGGGGTAGAGCGAACTTTGACATCAAAATTTCAGTACTGTAAAACTTTGAAAAAGTTTAAACCAACTTGTGCTACTTTTACTGACACTTTAGTTCCATAAACGTCACATATTGTTTTCGCAGCTTGCTTTGCATTTTTCCCTTTGTTCTTTTATGTATATTCGTCAAATATGTATTATATTTTTACTTCTTTTTTTATAATGTCACCTTTTCAATCATACAAAATATACACAAATCGAACCACAGAAATTTTATTACAACTTTAGATATACATATAAAATGCGCACAAACATTTACCACACACCAATATAACATTCTTGTTCTGCTCATCTGAATAATTTTAGGTACCGTGGTCGGTGTAGGAGTGGGTTTGACAAGAGACTGTTCAACTTTGATGGTAGCTCAGTACTTCAAGCGGCGGCGAGAGCTCGTCGAAATATTCATCGTGAGCGGCAGCGGCCTCGGCATAGCCGTCATGTCCACCTTCATCAAAGGTGCTATAAGGTAACATAGAAAACTAACGTAAACAATAAGTACAGAAGCACAGATGTAATTATACTAGATAACGTCAATGTATCTAGGTACCTACTTAGCATGACCAGAATAAGCGTGCAATGCTTAGGTCTCATTTGTTGTTGATAGTGGCTTAATTTAAAGTACCTAAGTTACAAAGATAGCTCTTTGATTACCAAAAGTGTTTCTTAATTATCTGCGTGACTATAAGTGTTGCGTGTTACAGACGTTCTAAATAACTTTAATTAGCCTAAGTCAGGCTGAAAGCATAACTTGCTATTATTGAGTAACTACGGCAATTAATTCATTTACTGTTCATTATCATTAGAAGAATGGTTAAGAATTTAACAGAATACATGTCCTGGCGTTCATTTTGACCCAAAGTGTGTTATAAATCGTTATACCTATAGCTCGGGATTGCATCGGAGCTACGGGTATCTTCTACCTGTTGTAAGATGTGACTAAAACGGACCTTTGGGGTCGGGGAGCTCAAACCATCCAGTAACCCAACTTCGACTTCTAACTTATATCCCTTATGGAAAAAAATCAACCGTGTGTTTCAGAGCAATAGGCTGGCGATTAGGACTACAGGCTGTGACAGGAGTCGTGTTCGTGACATTTATACTCGGCACGTTTTACCGATCAGCGTCCCTATACCATCCTCAGCGACGGGCCATACTGCATCTTAAGAATCAGAACAAAATCAAACGGAAGATGAAAGACAGGAACAAAACAGACGACCGCCAGCCTTTCTTTGACTTTTCAACATTGAAGTCAAAAACAGTCCGAATTCTACTCATGTCAACCGGCATATCAGCTTTTGGTATCAATACGCCAATATTTTACTTGGCTTATCACGCCGAAGAGGAAGGTACGTACAATAGTTCATTTTTCACGACCTTTACCACTGTTTGAGTAATTGCCATGCCGACCTGGCATAGAGAGTCTAGTCTTTCGCTGTTCAAAAACATAAATGGAAGATTTTAAAACTCTACTGCTTCAATAATACTACTTTTAGTGACTTCCTGATACTAACACACTAAATTGACGTCGCTACTAACATTCTAAAATGTATTAAGAGGCAAAATTGTTCTTCCAGGTTTAGGAGACACTGCAGAGTTGCTGCAAGCGTATCTAGGCCTGGCCTGGGCAGTAGGCTGTGCGGCCTTCGGGCTCCTCGTCCGCCAAAACTCGGCAGAGTGCCGTATCGCTCGACAGTACTTGACCCAAGCGGCAGTGTTTGTGTGTGCATTGGCTACCATGGCTCTAACTGCTGTGGAGGGCTCCTACAGAGGATATGTTATGTTTGCGTGGGTTTACGGTATGTTGTGATTAAAAAGACAATTTATAGTTTGTACAGGCAGCATCATTATAGATTTGGATAAAAGTTTCTTAGTATTTTATATACAAATCACTGTTTTTTTTTAAGTTTATCAACATTTAATTATAATATATGTGCAGATGTCATTTATTCGATAGCTTATAGCCATCTTGTAAGTAGGTGGTAGACTAACGTGTTTCTTAACATGCCAGTACCACACCCATTTCCACAGTGAAAAGATACAGATTACAGACTTAGTCCTTAAGAGTAGGAACGCAATTGTGTTCGATATCGAATAAATAGCAATAACCGATAATATAACGCGATGAAACACAGATCCGATTGTAACATATGACCGCCATATTGTATCATAAGAAAGATGCCTAATTAATAAGCGGTCTGTTCAGTGTAAACCGCTTATTCATTAGCGAAAGTGCAAAGCGAAATATAAGGTAGCAAACAATAATTATTTACAGGCATATTCTGTGGCGGATACCACTATTCCCTAAAGATGTACACGTACGAGAGAGTGCGGTCGCGAAATTTTGCACG
>DWNH01000915.1:0-12783 GCA_018249895.1 Tiana niger
TATAGCTAACTTCAGGGTGTCGGTTTTTCGTGACGGTGTACGCGCGCATCGTAAAAATTTACTCTCATCATTTTTCCTTAACATGCCAAAAGAAGTATAACTTCAAAAATGGACTCCACCATTTGGAATTTCATGTCTCCCGGCAAAACTTATCAGTAACTTTAATGTAGTCCCACGTTAAGAGTTTCGCTGTTAAATATCTTTGATATACACTACATAATATTTCCTATACATTACTTATAGAATAGCCATAATGCACATTTCATACAATTTATACTGTATAAATTGGGACGTGTACCTTGTTAGACGTAGAAATAGCCGGACATGGGTACGCCGCACACGTGAATTATTTAGTTTTCCTTCATCCACCAGGAGAAAGAGAAAGTAGTGTCATAATAATCCTACTAATATCATAAATGGGAAAGTTTTGATGTTTGGATGTTTGTTACTCAACCACACCAAAACGACTGGAACTATTTGTATGAGGTAGGTACACAGATAGTTCACAATCTGGATTAACGCATATACCTAATATTCTTTAATCCGGTAAATTGCATGACCGACCTTAGACTGCGCGGGTGAAAACAAGTATTTAATATATCTATTATTGATGTTTGTGTATGTTAGGAAGTTTCATTTTATTTGAACGCGTCTGTCTCGTATTTCAGAGGCCTTCATTTGCTCTGGATATCTATAGATTATCGTGACCACTTACCTCCACACACAGGTCCCTGGCACTGGGCACTTTGGGTACGTGTCCAGGGCCCTGCGATTGAAAGAGGCCCCCTAGTTCCTCCCAAAATACCGAAATTATTTACTATAGAAAAATATATTTATGTTCTGCCAAAATCATAGGGGCCTCTTTATCTTAATGTGCCCAGGGTCTCTAACAGGAGGTAGTAAAAAATATGTACTTACTTAACAAAGTACAATTCGAACGCCGCCAAAAAGCTATTCGAGGAGCGCGCATGAAGCATGCATAGCTCAAGTTTTTCACATTCGTCTTCTGAACTGCAATAATAATGATATATGTAAGTTGAAGTGATTAACGACCTGTGTGGTGTAGTGGTTACCATGCCGGTCCACCAGTCCACCAAGGGTGGTGGGTTCTCTTCTCAGGAGGGCAGAAGTTTGTCTTTGTGTCTCCACAGTATCCTCGACACAGGGAATCTTAGTGTGCGGCTATGAGTGGGAAGCGTT
Source organism: Tiana niger (assembly GCA_018249895.1). Classification (NCBI taxonomy): domain Eukaryota; kingdom Metazoa; phylum Arthropoda; class Insecta; order Lepidoptera; family Hesperiidae; genus Tiana; species Tiana niger. The sequence goes on from DWNH01000915.1 coordinate 1,201, forward strand.
ATAAAGCGGAATTTGTATAAACCTTTCCCTTTCTCATTGCTTGCTTCCACATTAAGCCTCTAAATATTTCTCGTTGTTGCTTTAGCTTTGCATATAGAACAGCTGGCAAATCATGCAGGTGTGTACTGCATGTCAACAGTTATAAGAATAGGTTCAACCGTGAAGGTTCCAATCTCACATTCATTTCTTCTATACAAACAATCTATTCTATTTACATATAATAAATCTATAATGTAGATATATAAGAGGCAATATACCTACATGTCACTACATGCGGTATATCCCTCTCCCTGAAAGTTGTAATAACCAAATAATCTTCTATATCTACTACTTATTCCACGTACCTTCGTTTCGTTCTTATCTTCCCAATGGTGTTATCACTGAAACCACCATAACTTAAAGATGGGTTGATAAACCTCTTCCCCAAGGAGTGTTGGTGTGGCGATCTTGAGTCATCGGCTGACGAACAATATAATTATAATAAATAACAAGAATTTACATAAGACTGGCCTTTTGGTCTTGTGGTTTGTGAACCTGACAGCTAAACCTGATTTCTATATTAATAATAATAATACAACACAACCTTCAAACAAGACCAACTACAATAAATCCTTTGGTCCATGCACTCAAAACTATTTTACAAGGCACATTGTCTTTTCTCTTCATGAAAATTATCTTTTAATATAAGAAAAATTAAACACAAAAGTGATTCTAAAAAAAATATAGAACAAAGGATGGTTATACTTACTAAAACTGAACTTTTCCAAAGGTTTGCAGTTTACTGTGCACAACACTACCAGAACGAAAAGACATAGAACTTTCGAATCCATTGTCTTCCCGTCTCACGACTTTTATAGTATCGATCTTTGTTGTAAGTTAAAAATAATCTGTGTATATATAGGCGTAAATCGCCCCCACTTAAAGGAAGTATTGACGTGTTCACATCATAATAAAGCGAATGTATCCTACAAATTAGATGTCGTTAACTTGTTTGGACTATTTATATCGGCATTAGTGTTGTTTGTACGTTTGTTAAGTTCTAGTTCACTGCTGTAAATTGGGTGTCAAATAAGATTCGATACCGATCAAACCTAACGATTGACGAAAAGGTGCAGTTGGAGTGCGTTGGGAAAACTACGAAGTACGTCTTAGTACAAGTCGAAAGTGTTGTCAGTGTTAGCATCCAGCGGGAGAGGATCCTTAACTATAGTCGTTATTCTCAATTTTTTGGTGAGCTGTGAGTTTTTGAAGAGGTATCTATATAACGGGTATGTTAATAAAATAAATAAATAAATATCTTGGAACAACTCACACACGGTCATCTGATCCCAAATTAGGCAACTACGAGTAGGCGACAGAATTCAGCTCGCAGAAAAAACAAGCAAGCACGTGGACAGCCATTTCGCCGCTCCTGTTTTATTTTTAAAAAACTATGGTCACATTCGACGACAGTGTGCGGCCACACACGCCGTCGTCCTTCCCAGGGTCGTTAGGTGGACGGTCCGAGCCCCACTCTTGCCATCCGCGACCCTGAAAGTACCCATTTAGTCCCTCTTACGACAGGCAGAGGATACCGTAGCTGTATTCTGGCCCCGAGCTACGGGGACATCCCGAGCTACAGGAAAACAGTCCGCAGAGCCTAATACAACCTACGAGTATACTAAAACTAAAAGTAATTTCAACTTCAAGATTTTTAGATTTTTTTCTTCACACCTCAAAACCGATAGGGAAGCATAGCGCCTTAGTGCCTCGCGTCTCTGCGTTAAGTGAATTAATAAAAAGTTTATTATTTTATCGTTTTTTACGAATGTTTTATACGAAAATCACATTTCTTACAAAACAACGACATATACGGACAAAATGACACATCGGCCTCTATAAGGATTTGGCGGCTCCAAAAGATCTGTAACGTACAATCCATTATAATAGAGTATGTGCACTTGTTAGTACACTATAGGACGTCTTCAGATACCTGAAGATAATTCCAATAGTTTTTTACTGACTACAAAAAAGGAGGAGGTTTTTGATTCGATTGTATTATTCTTTGTGTGCATGCTATGCGGTAGCTTTGGTTTGTTAAAAGGTTTAGAATATTTTTTACTGCATATATTGTTATGTGTATATGTATAATGGGTTTTAAATTTGAGATTGAGCCCTGTGCAAGTATGCCATAGAAACAAAAATATCATAGACTCATTGATCTTTATTATGGCTTAGTAGCTTTTAATTAATGAATTATCTGCTTTTTTTTAAATAAATCATATTGTTTATAATGTAAACAAATTTAAATCACAAAAAAAGAAAAAAGTTGTGAGACTAAAGTGAAATAGTAATTTTATCCGCACTTATCCTACGTCTATGGGCTGTAGAATCTGCAAAATCTCGTAGGATCTAAGGTACTGCCTAAGTGCAAGTGGATGTCCATGGGTTGCAGTTACTTAACACCAGGTAGCCTGCATGCTTATTTGCTACTTTTATTCAATATAAAAAAATCCATTAAAAATGCAATGAACTAGTAAGTAGATACTTAATAATATTTTATTAAACACAAATACGTTCTAATTCAATCACACTGTTTATTGTTATAGCAAACAAAACATAATTGTTACCGGCGTGAAGTGGTTACTGACGCAAATGGACTGCTAAATGATGAATTTCGTCATGAAAAGTTAGTATGAACTAAATTGGAACAACACAATGTTGATTGAATGGTTTCCGAACACACGGATTACACGTGAGACTCATGCATATCATTTATCTATAAGAAAAATAAAAATAAAAATTCTTATACAAAACCTTTATTGCTTTGTAAAGAAATAAATAGCTTCCCGAAACACGGAATACTCCTGAGACTCATGTTGCACATGACATCCTATGATAGGACTAATTATAATCTTGCCGTATCTCAAATTTTTGACCTTCCCAAAATGTGGCTTACAAGACTCGCAAGTTTTGAATTTATCCTTTATTGCACTTCAAAAATCGGCTTCATAGTAATCGTCTGAAGGTTTCGGGCTTTTCATTTTGTCTTGATGCAAGCCCTGAGAGAAAAACCCTCTCCCTCTTGCGGCGATCTCAAAGGGCGAAGGCCGTAGAGATCATTCGCGTGTACCGCACCATCTCATATGAGGCGGCGTCCGCACTTGCGGGGACTATACTCTAGGGTGGGATAAGATTCATCCATATTTATGTGAGTAGCACTCAAATATTCGTACTATTTATATACGCTTAATACTTAATAACGCTTCGCACTCATAGTATTCTAGAATTCTAGGATCCTATGTCGTGGGTAACATGGACAGAAACAAAGCCAATTACACTGACACCCAGACCGAGAACAGAAATCGAAATTCATCATTTAAACTCTTCCTCCGTGGGGAATCGAACCCAGGACCCTTCCAATGGTGGACCGGCATGGTAACCACTACATTACACGGGTCGTCCTAACACTTGCTTGCTTTTATTTTTAAATAGTTTGTGATGCTTGCTTTACTTTTACCGACTTCTACTCGTTATAAGAGGCGTTTTAGTTATTACTATTCACCGCTAGATGGCAGTTAGTCTAATATTACAATTGTATTAAATTTCTATGTCTACACATCTATGTCTACATATATTGATACAGAAATTAGAAAATTAATTAACAATAGGGATTGCATTATTTTAAAGCTAAAATAACGCTTTGCATAACTGTAATACTCTTTATATAATTATATGTAGATGTCGCTGGTATCAGGCTTCTAGATAGTTCTCCTATTGCGTAATAGATGACGCTACGTGACCTCGTTTAAATTTATCTTCTACGACGCGAACATTCGCTAAATCTCTCGACACTTCTCGTCAACAGATAGCGTTGCGTCAAGAGTATATAAACCCGGTGGGGCGCGCGTGTCGCGTCAGTCGAAAATAAACAAACATACGATTTGTTACCAAAGCAACGCGAACCATAACGAAAATGTCACTGGTACCGTATTGGCTGCGACATTTGAGGAATGTGGCGCAAAGGGACCCCATCACTAGGGTTCTAGAAGAGCCATTTGCTGTGTTCACTAGGGATCCCTTCTTCAGAGATCCGATGAAGTACATGAGGCAAGTGACGGCTCCTCTCGATAGCGAGCACGGAATAGAAGGAATTTATTCTGATTCTGAGGTGAAAGTTGACGGGAAGAAAGTGGAGGTGCATCTGGACGTTCAAAACTTCACTCCAGACCAGATTCAAGTGAAGACAGTTGGTAATGAGATCATGATTGAGGGTAAAAAGGAGGTGAAACGTGAAGACGGTTGGACTCGCAGCCACTTCGAGAGGCGGTTCCTGCTACCAGAGGGTTTCCCGCCGGAGCGCGTTGAGTGCCACCTAGACAAAGGAAAGCTGAAACTGGTAGCCTTCAGGGCCGAGCCATTACAGGAGAGGAGTATCCAGATCCAGGACAAATCTAGTGCTGATGGCAAGAGTTCCTCTGAAAAGTAGTCCCAAAGATCTGAGTACTGCTTGCTTTTAAAAATGTAAAGCACTGTGTTTATATTTGTCAGTGTTTGTTTTGCTTACATTGAAAAATTGTGTTAAATTTTTTTTTTCAGACTGATTAGAATAGATAATTGTAAGTTAGCGATTGATTTCCATAAATAAACTTTCCTTTATTATATTATGTATTGTGTGTTTTATTTGGTAATGATGGTTCTTTATTTTGTACTACATTTATAGCTTAGCGTCCGTGCAATTTGAAATATTTAACTTACTGTAGTGTTTATAGTACTTACCTACGTGTGTAAAAAATGTATTGATGCAATTCTTTGCAAGAGTTATGTTTTGCAATTGGCATTGCACATATTGCATAACCTGTTTTATCTTAAGTATTTTATTTATTTGCCTATTATAATGTGACTTTTTAAGAAGCTATCTAATTACCTTATATGTATAAGATGGATACATTTTGATCAACATAGAGGTGTCTGCAAACATTAACGCGTTTTTAAAATTATCTTTCAAAGTAAAGGAGAATAAAACAGAAATTACAGCGATTTTTTGTTTTATGGGCCACCAAAACGCCAAAGATCCAAATTCAAGTAGCATCGAAGTTCTAAGGTTATAAACAGATGCCTCGCTACTTTTGAGGACTAAAATGATCACATAATATTTATGCCGCAATCCGTAGCGTTTTGTCTAAAAAACAGTATAGGTCACACCACAAAACTACACCATATAATAAAGGTGTTGTGATAGTGAATGAACCACTTACATAATCCGATATTATGAAAATTTCCAGTCTTTACGCGAATCCCCCGTTTTCAATTCACTGTTGTCCGTATTAAATACACACATACATGTATACCTATTATTGACTAGTTAAATTAATGATTATAAGTTAAATATAATAATAAATTAAATTATAGTTAAATATGATTATTTCGTTTATTTTTCTTCTTATTGTGGTACTGTCTGTAAGTAGGTAAGTGGCCGATGATGCCTAAGGCTATGCGTCGCCGATTTTGTTTGTGAATACACTGCACAATCTTGAACGCTAAGATCATCTAAAAGCTTTGCCTAATCTATTCTGACACTTACTGCAGCTCGCGGTCTTAAACATTCAAAAACATTGATCTTCCGAATGCCGGTAGAAAAATATCAATTTCAGCCACCCACGGCTTCGGACGGATTAAATAGCTCTTGATAATAAACAGCCGTCTAAATATAGATAAATTGAGATCTGTCTGTCTATCATTCTCTCGCACCGCTTGAAGCAGGAATATACCTTTGAGCAACTGAAACAATAATTGAAATACACTAAAGAAATCTCTGATGACCTTATTGCTAAATATAATATCTGCTATGTTTAAAAAGTCCACTAATTCTGGTTACATGCTTATTGATGTTACGGATATTTAACATTTAAAAATATCTAGAAAAGATTTAGTTTGTTCTTTGAGTTTTCTTGTTTTAATGAATAAAATTAGCAAACGAGTGTGCATGCTACCTGATGTTAAATGGTCACTGCAACCCATGGACATCCATATGTAACTTTAGGTAGTAGGTAACTTAGCCCTACCTAAGATCGCAAATAGATGCATAGCCACTTATGGGGACTAAGATGGTCACCTCGTATTTAGAGAACTTGTCCTTCTGAAACAATAAATTGGTTTACAGTAGATTTGAATGTGGCGGTCTACCACTTAGCAGAATACATGGACACTACAACAAGACATGACATATACAAACTAAACATGAAGCACATATATACATACAAATACAAACAAATATTGCTCTGGATAAATAAAACAACAATAATCGTTTAACCGCTCGTAACACTCTCCACAAATATAAACCTGACACTTACGAAGGTTTTACTGAAGCCGTAAACTAAGATATCAATGGTGCGAATATTTTAGCAATCGCTGGAAACTGTAATGGGTAAGACAATAAAACGATTTTACTGGAAGAGAGAACCTCATTTATTTTTATTTATTTTGAAAAATATTATTAAGAGTATTCTTTGTTACCTTCCAGAGCGAAAATTTCAGCTATTTCATGGTTTTTGAAAAATGGAGAACCACGTCTCGGCAAAAGCAACACAAGTCGCCCTCTGACTAGATGGACTGACGACCTGAAGCGGAAAACCGCTGGATTCTAAGGGCTCAGGGCCGGACGGAGTGGCGCCAACTAGGGGAGGCCTATGTCTAGCAGTAGACAATTAAGATTGATAGATGATAGATGGAATATAAAAATGGTGGTATTGCGCTAGGAATACCTACATATGTACATATGTATATAGCAAATAATGACTAATTAAGTATACCTACTTAGTAGATATTTAATTAAGGCTACTCCTACTACACAAAAACCCAAGATATTTATTATTATCATTTATAAAAAAAAATTAAATATATAATATGAAATAATGTTATTCTTTGAAATGAAGTCAAGGGCAAAATAAAGACAATCACATTTTTACCCTACATTATCTTTGTTGAAATGTATTGCTGTTTGCGCCATAGAAGTCATTAACAATTGTTGTCTGTACGGTGTAAATAGCACACACAAATTAAAATGTATGCTACATTTTGAGGTACCTTATCTTTTTAGCCCGACATGTTCGGCTCGGTAAGTTTTATTGAACGGTAAAGCCAGCTTGAGAGAGCATTTTGACATGGTAGGATAGTTGTATTAAAATCCGATCGATATTAATCGAGCGATCGATATTAATAAAGCGGCTTTTTTGCCGGACGGTTTTCTACAAATTATTTAGTTTTGCCGACCGCTTAGCGTACTGCGGTCTCATAGTTGTGATAAAAACATTTTATTTATTATAGGGATAATTTACGGAATATCTTGAGGAGATAAGGTATATTATACTTAGGTGTAGTGAACCACTACACCATCATCACTATAAAATGATAAAATGTGTAATTCCAGCAGATATTTTTGAACGTATTTCTTTCGACAGATAATAAAAATAGACAAAATTAAGGAGACAAATAGAGATGAGTAGAGAGAGTATTTTTATGCAGTATATTATATTATAACATGCACATTTAGGGAAAAGATACTTGCTATATGTATTTCTTCTTTCTGTAAAACTTAGTGTGCACTATAGTTTCTATGCTCTCAGCTTCATTTCACCCCTCAGTTGGCTTTCGACACCGCTCGCGGGAAGCGGTCGCCATTCGCGAACTGAAACACGTCAATAACGAATGTACTTAGTTTTGTTATAAGTGAGAACAATAATTGTTTTAACTTTTATTAAAACAATTCGTAAAAGGGGGAGGTGTCAATTCGATTGTATGTTTTTTGTGTGTATGTTATGCGATATGTTCGTCAACTGTAGACCGAATTCGATGATATTTGAAATAGTGATGATAAGACCTTGAAGTTCGGAGGCAGCTATCACGAAACAAATGAACGGGTACCAATTAATCAAGCGTGATTAAAGTTTGCTTGTAATAATTGTTCCTTTGCAGAATTTTTACTATCGTCAGTCCTGAATATGATCAACGGAACTCTATAACCCGATGCTCGTGATGGAGTCTCAATTATAGATATTTGTTACAAAGCTTTAGGTGAACCCAAACCCAAATCTACCGTTATGCAATTTATTGTTTAGGAAGAAGGGTGTGGTTGACAGAGTTCACTAAATACGAGGCGATCATCTCAGTCCTCAGAAGCGGTAGGTAGGACTAAGGTACTGCCTGAAGTTGCATGTGGATGTTTATGTGTTGCAGTGACCTCTTGACACTTGGTGGACTGCATGCTCGTTTGCATTAACTTAGTACTATCTAAGATTGCAAAGTTGCTACTTCTAAGGACTAAGAACCTTTAGAAACACAATAAATTGCTTTATAGTAGAATTGGGTGGCAGCCTACCATATATTAAACTAACCTATACATATAAATGCGTTAACCCTCGAGGACTGATGGTCACCGTACCATCGCAGCAGCTAATAAAACGATAAAGTTAGACCACTGATTAAACAAGTTAGAGGAAACATTAAAATATTACAAGCTTAAAATGAAATGCAAATAATCAGAGCCACGTCAAAAAGCAATTAAAACTCAATTTATTTGATTCCTATAAAAAATTCTATGTAAACGTATGTGATTGCTGCGATAACAGGCCGCGGGCCTGAGTGACGTGTGAATATTAACTTTAATGATTGCAGTCCGTTTTGATAACATCATTGGTATTAACGGAGAAACACGCGCTGGCACTTTTACTGTTTTAGTCGCGGTTACGGCTACGGATTGGTAAGAAGAAACAAATAAATATCTTTTCAAAACTCACACACGATCCCGAATTAGGGAACCAGACAACTGATAAACATTAAATATGTTTTAAATACAAACTTATATACAGATAGCTGTAGATGTAGATATCAATACACTTTTTTTTTGGTGACGGGGAGGAACCTTCACAAGGTACCCGGGTATCATGGGAGTGATACCAGGTTATGTGGGGTTTTTGGGGTTTTTGGGCGCATTTGGATGACTCCGGGATCTTCGGTGGAACGCACCGGAGTCGTTCCAGCGCAGTGCCCTTTCAGCCGCGCCTCCATTCATATTTTTATGACTCTCGCCACATTGTCGACGACGGAGTGCGGCCACACACGCCGTCGCCCGGGGTCGTTTGATGGATGGTTCGAGCTCCCACTCTTGCCATCCACGACCTCGGCACAATAGGCATAAGATACTGTAGCTGTATTCTGGTCCCGAGCTACAGGGACAGATACCAATACACCTACAGACAGAACATATATTCGTGCTCATCACACAAACACTGGTTCTGGGTGGGATTCGAATGCACGAGCTCTCGTTTAGCAGTTAGGTTCGTTATTCGATACAAAATGCTTACCAATTTAAGAACATAACCGTTTATATCGATATCGAAGGGGTCGACCTGATCAAGACAGTTTGTGTTGCATGCCAGCTCTATTTCTTTTTGTGTTATCTACTATATCAACGTTGTTATTATTAACGTTTTTAGTTTTATGAAGTCTGACTATCATTGAAGACTTCATAAAATGGTCAAGTTTCAATAGGCCAAGTTTTGGCTATAAAATATAGCCAACTATGTCTTAGTTAAGCCATTACAAAAGCAATTTTCGCGAACATGACAATAACAAATATAAATTAATTATACGTACATATATTCTGTGCCATAAAACGTAATACGTAGCGAGAGAAGCCTTCTTTCCAAAATAAATAATTGGTATATGAATATTTGAAATTAATCAAATTAAACCATACTGTTGTAGATATCATTATCATTAACACCTTTTGTTTAGGTACTTAGGTAATGATATAATGATGATACAGTGTGATAGACTAGTATATTCCTGATTAAGGGGGTTTTTCAAGGTCAATGCCCGTGTCGCTAAATAATAGTTATGGGGGTGCTCTATTCGTACTGCAAATATTTAAGCTCTAAACAACCCTTGCCCGGACAGACGTCAGCAACGTTTTAAACATTTTCATGGTATGGTCCGTTTTTACACGAAACAAATTATTTAGGTACTTTGGAAATCAATATTCTATTGCTGTAAAGCAATATTAGTAAGCGATATTATAGCTGTAAAAGAGTTGACATTTGGCAGACAATTTATAACCTCGATAAACCTATCGAAATTATTAAACTTATTATCCTGTCCTAGCGGGCGAAATCACAGGCATAAACTAGTGTAAGTTTACGCAAATGTATCGACTCCGTAGTAAATGAAGTTAATCTGAGAATTTTTTTTCCACAAGAATATGTAAAAAACTCTTACATACTCTGACATCAAGTTAGCCGCTCATAATCTCCCCTACAAAACGCGGTCGACATACATAAATAAATGTTAATTCTCATAAATGTCCAACTAAATATCTGTAAATGAGATAAAGATAGCGAGCGAGCTAGTCATGCAAAAGATATTTGTGTAGTTCGTTATAAAAATCATAGCGATCCTAACTTTAACATAATCTCTGGGGACGAACAAGTTACAAATTGGACTGTACCGATCTTTTCTTTTATTGGCCCGACCGTCGTTACTGAGTTTATTACGGCGAGACAGGGACTGCTTTGGTTTGGACAGACCGAGATTGTCTTCGTTAAAATACATTTTTACGGAATTAAGCGTTGTATGATATGTCTCGTGACGAGGGCAGTTGCGAGTATTGCTACTTATTTCTATCTAACAAGTAAAATATTGAAAAAAGAGGGATCCAACTGTAGTAACCAAACCGTTGAAAGAATAATAAGAACGAGGAATAAACGGCCGAAATTAGTAATCGATCTCGATCCAATTTTCGCTATCAAGATTGACAATTCAATCCATTTTATGGTAAAAGCGTGCCAATAATAAGATAACAGATCAGTATAACTTCAGATCGAAGGAAATCTCAAACTCTGGATAGAATGTTAATTTCGGGCGTATCACTACAATTTATAAGAATCCAACGACACCTACTATATTAAAATCCGTCAATTAATTTGAGCTGTAGAGCGTGACAAAGAAATTCATATCATTAAACACGTACATCATACCTTCGAAAAACATTACCCTCCTTTTGATACAATATTGGACCGGAGGATATTCTGTAATAGTATAGGTGTTAAACAAGTTAAATCAAAGTAAAGCGGAGATAATTAATTATAATTCTCATAATAAACTGTATTATTGATCAAAGAAAGTAAACGTAAATATTGAAATCATTTACCGGAGTAATGTTTACGGCAGCTGGTGCATTTGCGGTTACTGTTTTAAATCAAAGTCTTCATTGCCACTTCATTTTCAAAAGCTATTTCTATTTTGTAAATTCACGTTTTTCAAAAATGTACAGGGTTCTGCAGCGAATTTTTGAAGAGATATATTAAAACACTTAAATTCATGGTAAAGGAAAATTCAAGATTGTGAGTCTCAAGAATCTAAAACAAGTTACAAGAATGACGCCCTCTGAAACTCCATTAGGTAAGTTCACAACTTTTACAAGGTTCCTACATTATAATACATAATTTATAAGTTAAGTTTCTTTTTAATGCAGGATTTTTTTTGCTATTTTTAAGACGCGTTTTTTTACACATACATTTACACTCAGATGGGGAACAGAGACTAAAC
>DWNH01000916.1:0-12774 GCA_018249895.1 Tiana niger
GTTTAAACTATATGCAACCATAATAACAATAACGTAACAATTTTATTTGCGACATTGTTAATTGCTGCAGTCGATATCTAATATTAAGAAACTGTATTTACCCAGTCCTAGCAAAATTGGCCCAGTATCTCATCAAACGTTTGCTAAATTCTATTTCCTCTGGCGAATAATTTTTCCCAGGATTCAAGGGCTCGCCAAAGACATAATTAATCTCATCCGCATGCATCACTCCAGTCCACGATGGCCAGGGGTTGTTCTTACTACGGTGCTTGTAATAATACGTGTAAACGTTATTACCAGTCTCAGCATAACGATGAGCGAATTCATTAACTCCACAAGTGAAGTGATAATCGCCAACCATCTTATCAAGCGCGTTTCTATTTTTAACTGGATCTTCGGGATTCAACCAATCTGTATACTCAAATACAATAGCTCGCCGGGCAACGTCGTTCACATATGGATTTAGTTCTTTCACTGCTTGTAAGTACTGTTCTCTTGTGATTCCCACGTTTTCTTCTTTCGGAAACAACTCCGTCAAGTAATACAAAATGAAGTAGTAACCTTCTTCGGTGTTCGAACCCATAAGAATGTTAGTTTTTTTAAAATTCTGGTGAGCTAACGAACGCATCGGCATCTCGTCTAGGAATGAGCCATCAATAATGGGTACGAATGGAAATTCACATATTCCTAATGTACCCCATTCATTATTTACTAGTTCGTCAGCACTCTTTTTTCTTAAACACTCAATCATCGGACCCATGTCTGTCTTTGACTTTGGACAATGAACAGCCTCGGCCAATCTCATTCCTCTCAAAATACTTTCTTCTCTCGATATAATAGCCCATGGAGCCGTTGCTGCTCCTGACTGCATGATTGCCTGAGAAAACAAGTTCCTCGAAAGAGGAGACAACAAATGTAAAGACACGGACACTGCACCTGCAGATTCACCAAATAAGGTTATGTTATGAGGGTTTCCACCAAAATATCCTATATTGTCTTTCACCCACTGTAAAGCCATAATTTGATCAAATAAGCCCGCATTTCCAGGAACATCTGGAGTATCAAAGAAGAGAAATCCAAGAGAAGCTACTCTATACTGCATGGATACATAAACGATTTTTTCCTCTGATACAAGAATTTTTGGATCATAGACATCCAAAGTAGCAGTACCGGAGTAAAAGCCACCGCCGAATACCCACAGCATGACAGCTGCGTTCTTAGGACGTGGTTTCGGCGTCACTATATTTATATAGAGACAGTCTTCCTGCATATCCGTGTTGGGATTCCACATCATCGCTCCGGGGAAATCACCGAACACAGTATCTATAATTTGGACGCATGAATGTGGCAGTGTTGTTGTATTAAGAACTTCATCGCCCCAGCTTTCGACCGGTCTTGGGTGCCTAAAGCGAAGATCGCCGAGAGGCTTTTGAGCGTAAGGAATGCCGAACCATGCATCAACCTGCTTTCCAGTAGCAGCGGTAAGGGTAATACCACGAACCTTTCCCTTTCTGGTTCGGACTATTAAGGGATCCTCATCATCCGGCCCAAATTGAGGTTCATCGGCCATGAATTCTTCAGGCCGCTCATGATTGGAGTAAAAGCGTTCGTCACTGGCTCTTTTGGAGGGGGTTTCATCGGCGTACTTTGCGCGCTTCGAGGACGTTTCGTGTTCATCAATGCGGGGTTGGATGGTGTCGAGTTCGGGGTTGTAGCGGACGGCCTCTCCGTGTCCACGGTAGGGCTGGGGAGGCGCGGGGGCGTGCGCCGCGTGGTCGGGCGCGTGGTGCCGTGCGCGGTGCTCGTGCGGGCTGGCAACCGCGCGCGCCAGCAGCGCGGCGAGCGCCGCTACCAGCACGCGCATGCCGGTACACGCGCTCCCACAGTCACCACCTGGAACGTGCAAAGGAATATTGTTTACTTCTCATCTGCAAATATTTTTCTGAATTCTATTAATATCATGAATATTTTAATCATAATAGCTAGCGTGCCTAGTTCCGCAGAGGCTTCAGTATAAAACAATAGAATTGCAATAGCTCCTTAACATCAAACGGTCTACATACCTTACATAAATATAAAAAACGACTACGGTATATAGATGCATTTCGTTTAAAGTTGCTTATAATAATTATTTTCAGCAATTTTACACCATAGCAATTTAGTAATGTTCTTTAATTATAAAGAATTACATGGCTATATTTTAACCAAGTAACTCTCCGTAATAACATGATGATGTGTTAATTTACACCGTATTTAACTTTAAAACTAATGACCGTTAAAAGGTACAAAAAGTGCTGTACATTATTATAAACATTATACACAGTGCAATTTGCATTTTAAGTTTTGACACGCTTTTGCGAACAACTTTTACTTATAAAATTATTTTTACTATAAATTAGTTTAATAATAGGTTGTATTGTTAATACTATCAGAGGGTACCACCACCACACATACAAATACTAAGAAATCTTTTAATACAAGACACCTAAGTTATATTTAAGAGTGGCAATGCATTTATGTATGTTCTCAGATATGGCTCCAAAACTAATAAAAGTAGATTAGGTAGAACCAATTATGTATGTACCTATATCAAATCAACTGAAAGTTTGTTTACTCCTTTTAAAACAAAAAAAACCCCTTATAATCTCGTTTAGATTCTATTAAGTAAGACGCAGATTAATAATAAAAGATTAGATATCTATATCTTAAGCTACTGTATCGGTATTATTTGCAACTATATGACGTAATATCTGCGTTACAAAAACGAAATGCCAAAGACGTCAGTACATAATTATTTATCTAGGGATTTTCCAGAATTTTACAAATCATTTTATAATTTGTATGTTGCTCTGGCGAATTGGGAGCCCTGTAATGCTGGAGTTATGTGTATTAATTAAATAAATAAAATAAAATAAATAAAACTAATAAATAAAAATAAATATCTTGGGGCAACTTACACACGGTCATCTGATTCCAAATTAGGCACAGCCTGTGCTATGGTAACCAGACAACTGATAAACATAACTATATAAATATTTTTTTTGTAAATACATAGTTATATAGATAATACACCCAAACACAGAACAAATATTCGTGCTCACCACACAAACATTTGTTCTGGGCGGGGATCGAACCCACGACCTTCCGTTTAGCAGTCAGGTTCGCTAACCACTACACCACGAGGCCAGCCAAACTAATGTTTGATTCATATCAAAAACTAACTTTCATTTTTGAAGTTATACTTCTTTTCGCGCGTTAGGGAAAAATGATTAGAGTAAATTTTTACGACGCGCGCGCACACCATCACGAAATTCAACACCCTGAAGTTAGCTATAGTCAACATTTTAGTTATTTAACTAATTATCTAGTTAAGTATAATTTCTAACACGTTTACATAATTACACACACACACTTTTTATTTTTATTTTATTTTATTGAATTAAAGTAACAAACGACCGTGCCAGGCCACCTTGAGTACAGGTAAAGAAACAGCTTAGCAGGCTACAGTCGGCCGCGGTTACCTCTCCGGTGATGACGAGCTGTCCGTGCGCGTGGTGCAGCTCGGACGCGGGCTGCAGCGGGGACAGCGCGCCCTCACCGCCCAGCACGTCCAGCCTGCCCTCGGCTCGCTGCCGTGCGGGGAACACATTCAATATAAATATACCATTTCAAATTATTTATTTTAAAATACAATAAATATATTTTTCAGTCAATATTAATATAAATTTGTGTAGAAGCAATAAATTAAATTGAAATATACAATTTGAAATCCTATAATAAAAAAACAATAAATTTATTTTGCAGTTGTTATTAATATAATTTAATTTAAAATAATATAATAAAAAAAACAATAAATGTATTTTGCAGTTAATATTAATATAAATTTGTGTAGAAGCAATAAATTAAATTGAAATACACAATTTAACATAAAATAATTTTGTAGTTACATTTAATATAATTTAAGTTAAATTTAATAGAATTTATTTTTATTTTGTACACACTGATATTTGGAGCAGTGAAAACTTATCATCCGATAAATAACAATATGTCTAGAAACATTTTTATTTATTGAAAAAAAGTAGCAAACGAGCACGCAGGCCACCTGGTATTAAGTGGTCACTGCAACCCAAGGACATCCACTTACAACTGCAGGCAGTACTTACGAGATCCTACCTGAGATCTCAAATAGACGCGTTGCTACATACTTCTGAGGACTAAAATGGTCGCCTCGCATTTAATGAACTCCGGAACGCGCACCCTCTTTCCAAAACACAACAAATTGATTTACGGTACAATTGGGTGTGGCGGTGGTACTTCCCCGGGCGGCAGCCTACCATTATAAGAAAATATAAAAAATTTCAAACTATGTACCTACTTACAATTCATAAGTCACAAACCTGCGAATTAGTGATGTAGTGGGGATGCGGGTGCGGGTGCGGATGCGGGTGCGGCGGCGAGGCGAAGGGCCCGCGCGGCGGCGGCGCGAAGCTGCCGTGGTACTGCAGGCCCGCGTACACGCCGCCCATCTGCCGCGCGACAACACGTCAGCCGGGGCCGGGGGAGCGACGGAAATATTGGGGGGCGGGCGACACTGCCTAACGATCGCGCGACTAACGCTCACGCAACTGATATTTGTCTAATCTAACGCTGACTGACACGTCTGATATTAACTCAACGCTGATAATCTAAAGCTGATACTGATATTAACTCAACGCTGACGCGCCTGAAATTAACCTTACAAATAAGACGGCTGATACGAACATTGACGCGCCAAACATTAATCTCTAACAATGACGCGGCTGACATTAACTTAACAATGTCGCTCTTGACGCCACTGATTTTAACCTACCATTGACGCGGCTGACATTAACTTAACAATGTCGCTCTTGACGCCACTGATTTTAACCTACCACTGACGCGGCTGACATTAATCTATGACTGACGCGGCTGATATTAACCCAACACTGACGCGACTGATATAAACCTAACACTGACGTGACTGACATTAACCTACCACTGACGTGACTGATATGAACCTAACATGACGCGTCTGATAATAACGTAACGCTGACGCGGCTAATTTTAACCCGTTGAAATTAAATTAACGCGTCAGTGTGTCTGACTAACAAAATTATACTGACGCGCATGATCTTAATTATAATTAATATAATATGTTTCGAGTCATACGATAAGATCGATCACAAGCAAATACGGACATCGACGAACACGCAAAACTGTATCTTATGTTTCATTTCGTCAAGAACAGTGGTAATTATTGAACGTGTTAAGAGTATTTTTTATTAATAATAACAAAAATATTTTATTATATCTTTTATTTGTCGATTTTTGTGAATTGCCTAACTAAAACAGTACTTTAGATTAAAACAATCGTAGTAAAATATTAAAGGATTATATAATTTAAGACTGGAATTCATTCACACAAAGATATCTAGTTATATTATTGTAAAGAATTATCTAATTACACAAATAAGTCATGCATTTACACAACGCTATCTTTTCTCAAGTTCTTTGTCCCCACGCAACGAGTGTCGCCCGCACTTCCCGCCCGATAATCCGTCATTCCTTCAACTTTTCCGAATACATCACGATCGTCCGACACTCCGATCAAATCAACTGCTTTCAACTGAGTCATACAAAATTACATTCTCTACACAAACTAGTCTATTTTGGTCGGTCAATCGTCGCTAAAGAATATTTACAGCTAGACGACTCGTCTATGAAATTATTGAGACTTTTAGATAAACCAGTTTTGATCGGGTCGTCGTATCGTGATGTATCAGATCGAAAACTACCAAAAAAAATGATACCGTAATCGCTAAAACCATATACCAGAACACAAAAAATGGTAGCATTTTGGGCGCATTTTCAACTATGAAGCAGTTGCAGATTATCATCTCGTTCCGTGGACTTACATAGACAATACAGTCATATATATATATATATTATATTTAGAGAAATAATATTACATATAAAAAAAAAATTATAATTGCATATAATAATATTAGCATAGACTAAGCCGTTTTATTAATAATCAAAATAATCACTGTCTTATCGAACAGTAGCAAATAATACAAAAATGCATACTTAAAATTAAATAAAAAGAAAATAATGTTATCTTTCATATAAATATATAATCAACGTTATATACTTGTTATATAAAAGCCTAGAGGAAGTTATAAAAGAAAAAGTTTGCACGTCAACAAATAGATAATACATAAATACATAATTATAACGAAAGCGGGAAACAGTATTACAGTAAAATGTGCCCTAACACTATATATTACTATCATACATAGGGATGTAAGCGGATTGTAACTATATATGCGCAATAACATATAGAACGAGAGATAAAACCTACAGCTTTCACATATAAATTAACTTCCAAAACTATTAAAACGATAATTGCGCCGATGTTAATACCCGCTCCCGTCAAAACTCGCAAGTTATATCAACAAAATGGTTATCAAAGTCCACATTAAAAGAGCATATCTCAGGAAACAGCCAAGTCTAATAACGAAAGCGACCAGCCAAATATTTTCATATGTTTTAAACCAGTCAAGGATTAAGCACGTGTCGCTAGATGCGTCGTATATGAGATCGACGGACAGTTCGCACCGTGTGGGCCGCGCCTTTTTTAGTGTTGCCAGTGCAAACTCGTTTCAATACTCCTCAATTGTTATGGAAATTGGGAAAATCAGAAAAATCCAATATTTATTTTAAAAGTCTATTTCACTTTTGTGCTGATAAATATAAAAAGAAGCATTTTTTTTTAATTTTAAGCTAAAAGCGTTTTCAATTAAAAATTTCTTAAATTTTAAAATTAATATAATTAGATTTTATTATTGAATAAAAGTAGCAAAGGAGCGTGCAGGTCACCTGATGATAAGTGGTCACTGCAACCCATGGACATCCACTTGCAACTTGCAACTTGCAACTTGCAACTTTAAGGCATCTCGGCGAACGGGTCGCGCCACACGGATCGAACTTTCACATCGATAGAAAATTATTTTACACGAAGAAAACACAGTCAATGGAGAGTACGAAACAACACTTTTTTTGTCATGCGGTACACGAATAGAATTTAATCTGTGGGTTAGTTACAAAAAAAAAATATTTGGAGGGTCACCATCGACCGGGACTAAATAAATGTACTCTGCACTTTGGCCATAGCATTTTAGTGTTAAATATAAATAAATAAATAAATGAAAACAGTTGCCATAATCTGTGGTAGAGAGCTAGTAATGCTAGACATTTCTCGTATCAGCGAACTAGACCGACCAGACACAAATATTATATGGATTTCAAAAGCTTTTACAAATTGATAAAAAAAAATTGTACAATTTTTCATCAAAATGGAACACTTTCAAAACACATGTAGTATTGGCAGCGCTTGGCCAGTCACAATACGATATGTACAGAACCAAAAACAATATGAGCTCGAGTGTTGCATGCTGTAAAACTGCCGAGTTCCAACGCCATACTTAATGTTACAATATTAAACTAAAACATACACGTCACACCACTGCTGGTTACAACGAATGAAATGGCGCGAGAACGTCGGTTAGGTTCGTTAAAATATCGTGTGATATTATATATATATATATTTATAATAAACGAAAAGAATTAAAAAGAATCTGTTCGGAAGTGTGAAATGAATAAAAACATCGACAACTGAATGGCAGTGTGTCGGTTGCAAGCGATCGAACGCGAGGCGCGTGTTTAACGCGAGCTGTGATTGGTTATTGATGTCGCGCGCGATATATTTCGTTGCGCCAATGAGACCGCTTGCAACCGACGCGTAGAACCTAGAATGTCATCAAGCACTGTGCAGACTGAGTCTATGTTTTACATATAGTAAGGTATAAAGTAATTATGTGATGCACACGTCTCTACGCAGCCTACCGCCACCTCGCTAAGTCACACTGCCTCTAGCAGCCGCTGTTAACACAATCCAACGCCTGGCTTAACATTTTTTCAATCGACCACACTGCAAACTCACTTAAACCGAGATACAAAGGTAATTTAAGTCTACTCCATACAAAATAGGTTCCAAATTCGTTTGCAGCGCGCTCTGGTCAAGGGCCACAATCACATGAGCCAAGCTGGTAAAAATCACTAACATGACAGGTGCTTTTAAAGTATTAGAAGTGTATTAGAATGGTTCAGGAAATTGATGGACAATTTCGTTGAAGCATTCGCCTATGGATGACGCATAGTTTTGTGGTACACCTCGACGAAAGAAAATGTTATAATACATTTTGAGATATAAAAATCCCTAGCTCTTATCATTCTTAACAAATGCAAGTGATACAAGTGAGAAACATATACTATTACAGTAAATAGTTCAGTTGCAGCAAAATTATGTGATGTAGATAACATAATAAACAAAACAAGTATAGTGTCTATTTTACTTAAAACTCTACTAAATCTCTGACAAAATATTCCTAAAATAACAAGGCCTTGTCCTAATAGGACGGTTATAATAAAGCAAGACTGTTCCAACGAGGCGTACACAAAACCAACGGATCCTTAAACCGTCAAAAAAGTAAGTATAAAGTGATCGTAAAGTAGATAAATAATATTAGTGAGCCCGCACCCTCGGCATCTCGCCGGCCCTACACTCGGAAGCTGCTGGACTTGGGAACATCGCAAACTTTCAAAATAACAACTCATCGAACTAAACACTAGAGCTAAACATTCACGGGGGACATACTAATGGTTAACAAAAACTTTGCGTGCTACACGAGACCGGAAAGAAACAATACAGGAGGCTGATACAAAAGAAAACTTTACAGCCGACAACACTGAGGAGCATCCTTGTCTCGTAGTGGATACATAAGCTTCATAATATTCCGACAAAGAGGCTGCTGTTAGTCATAAGGCTGGTATAGCAAGCAAAGTTCTAAAAACTATAACTTCAGAACACGTTCACTATGAAGTTATTATAATGTGGTTAAGATACAAAATGTTAATCGATGCAGGACTGTACAGGTAATCGAGAACGGAAGAGTCAAGCAGCGACCGGTACATAATATTAAAGAGCTCTTAAGAAAACGAGCGTAGAATGCTATTGGTACTATGGCGGAGACGTGACGTATCAGTGTGGATAGTACTAGGGATTCCAAGCCTTATTTCGAGTGATAGAAATACTAGTTTCGCTTGGAACTCGTTACGTTTGATACGTCACCTCGCCGCCCACCGTACGACTACTGCGGCGTGCGCCGCAAGCTTACATTATACAAGCGACATGTACATGTATTATCACATAGGATTAAATCTAGTACCCGCCTCACCGCAAGTATCACAGTATCATCTTAATCTGGGCATGCATATCGGTTGGTGCTCGAGTTGACATGTGTACAAAGACGTGTACCCAGCTAGGTCGGAACATCGAGAGTTAAACAAACTAGTAGGATTTTAAAAAACCAAAGCGCGGGTGATTGTTGACGCCGGAGAGGCCGCCGCCGCGACGCGTGCCGTGTACGTTGTGACTAAACTAGGTGTTGACACAACTACACCGGTAACCGAAATAAAACAAAAAGAAAAAAACAAAACGCATTCTCATGTAAATAATAATATTACACTACGCGGTGCTTACTTTCGAAAACTTGATAAGTTGTAAGGAAGCGAGAAATCGTAACAATCGAAAACTGTCTACTTGACAAACATGATATCAAAAGGCACAGAAATTATAATCGTAAAACAAAACAAATCATAGAAGTAGCCGAACTAAGGGTACTTGGTGATAAGATTTTATTTCGATAGCAAAAAAGTGATTGGGGACCGGGGCAACAAAATACAAGGCACGCCGTGACTCGAGCACGCCAGCGGAGGACTCTTCACTGGGCTAAGGAAGTGGCTTTAGTGAAGAACACCCGCTGACGACGCAAGATCCGTCGAATACTGAACGCTAAGAGGGCGGCCGCGGGATGAAGGAAGCGATACAAACGCACCAGACACCTGAAGCCGCGACCGGGACGACACTGGGACCAAACCACAACACAACGCACCCGAGCGGGAGTTCATCATAAACATTCACAATACCATCGACAAACACAATGCTGTTAATATTAATACAGCCGATGAATTTTGAGGTGCTAAAGTTGCACATGAAAAATATTTTGGTGATAAGTAATTATTTTTACGAGACAATTCTAATAAAGTAAATGTAATTTTGAATTTTAATGAACTATTTAAATGAGTGAAAATAATCAAAACTCACGCTCGAGCGTCACCTGGTCGACTATATCTAGTGAAAGATTCATCATCAGATACAACTCAACAAGCCACAGTTCCAGCCAGTCACAAAATTAATTACAAAAAACCTTAATTGATATTAAATTAGCATTAAGACTATGGTAGTGCCGCTAACGAGACTCGGGAACTCGGGGAAGCCATAGCAGATCACCTAGACGCACATGTGACGCACCGGTGCTGTGGACGCGTGTGTCGTCTGTGGTGATCAAGTGTTGATAATTTGTGTACATTCAGTGTTCAGATGTAAGTGTAACTTTGAACCTCATGGCGTTTTCTATACACAGAGACAGAATTAACGTTATTTGATATTCAATAAACATAATTAACGATGCATTTCAACAAGGTGTCTACTTCACACACAGTATAAGAAAACTCCAGGAGATTTTGAACTTGAATTCAGAATTAAATTTCAGTGTAACAATGACAAGTGTTCTTTTTAACTAAGAGGTACAATATCATTATGTTTTCAACCCATTGTATGTATGTATATAAAATTATATAATACTTGATTAATTTGTGATTATAAATAACTGATGTAAATAAATTTTTAAGTTAATTTTTATTTGTTGAAGTAAAAATTTCAATATATTAAAACATTAAAGTAGATATAAAGTTAAATTAAGATTTAACGTTCCATTCAATGTATAAGCGTGGTTATATAAGAATCTGCTTTTTGATAAATCACATTTAAAATTATCTATTTTTAAATGATTTTTTAAATAGTATTTATATAATAAATTATTGCAGAGCTCGTATCAGTAAACTGTAAATCCTATGCTATATATGTATATAAATAAATAAATAAATATCTTAGGACAACTCACACACGGTCATCTGATCCCAAAATAGGCAGAGTCCGTACTATGGTAACCATACTACTGATAAATAAATATTTTTTTATTGTAAATACATATTTATATACGTAGATAACAATACATCCAGACACAGAACAAATATTCTAGCTCATCACACAAACATTAGTTCTGGGTGGGCAACGAACCCACGACCTCGCGTTTAGCAATCAGGTTCGCTAACCACTAGACCACGAGGCCAGTCCAAATCATTAGTTTTATGTAAATTTAGACTACCTATCAAGACCACAAATGGTCTTACCTGTATTAATCTTAATATTACTCTTTATTGTCGCAATCTAAATCAATCAAACACGTAACAGTGATTAGAAATAAATTATTTGACTGATTGTTTGAATAATTATCACAATTTTGCATCCAATGATTGATGCTTGCACATGTTCCGGTGGCCATCAAACAATAATATCAACCTCTTAGTCCATTTAGTGTTTGTAATGTCTGAATTAGTGTGAATCGTGAATCTAACTTCAACAATTATAATGATTTGCGAGTGGATCGATTTGTCGAATGTATGGTTCAGCGTGGTCTTGTAATGAGATGTAGTATACTTTGATAGCTGTATTTAATAATATTTTAACATGATATGTTCGTTTCGTTTTATTGAATACAAGTAGCAAACCAGCGTGCCACCTGGTGTAAAGTGGTCACTGCAACCCATAGACATCCACTTGGACCTTAGTCTTACCTGAGATCGCAAATAGATATGTTGCTACTTCTGAGTACTAAGATGGTGGCCTCGTATTTAGTGAACTCCGGCATCCACACCCTGCTTCCGAAACACAATAAATTGCTTTACGGTAGATATGGGTGTGGTGGTGGTACTTCCCCACCTACCACCTGTCAAAAATCAGAACCTATCAGAATACGATTAATTGACAAAATGTGGGTCAAAGTCTGACTTAACGGTTATATGTGATCATGTGTGATGACACTTGATCACATATAACGTGGTTATGTGAATTTGTGTGTTTGATAAACGTGTTGAAATGAGACCGCATCCTACGCTAAGGCCGTGTATACGTGGGTACGTGTGTTTGATTAATTATGAGAGTAATATGTGTAATTATTTGTGATTGTGTGTGATTTAGTAGTAGCATGTGATATCGTGTGATGGCTGTTGTGTGTTGGAGGCGTGATGGTACCTATTAACGCAACGTCTTAATCCGGCAGTCTCTTCGTAAGATTATGGTCCCTTGTGTTTTTAGCTATTATATATGCGTGCGCGTGTGTGTTTGTGGTTGTTATCAGAGTTGTAACGAATGAGGAAGTGACTGATAACGTGTGGTGTGTATTATGTATGTGAAAGTGATGTCAGAGTGTCATTACTGCTTAGTGATAGCGCGTGTTCTGCTGTAAGTGTTTGGTATCCTTTTGTGTGTGTGCTAGAGCGTGTCGTAGTTGTGTGTGTGTGTGTGTGTATGCGTGTGCGCGTGGTCGAGGGCGGCGGTACCTGGTAGCGCAGCGGCGCGTGCGGCAGTGCGGGCAGCAGCGCGCCCCACACGTCGGCCGCGCCCGCCACCTGCCGCCACCACACGCTACACACGCTGCACGCGTCCCAAATTTTTGTTTAATGGCCGGTCTAATTATTTGGTTTGATATGCATGGTACTGATGGAATATTAAAC
>DWNH01000917.1:0-12771 GCA_018249895.1 Tiana niger
CGTGGAGTTAATTTAAAGGAAGAGTATATGAAACCGCCGCAGCGGAGATTGTGGTAGCGAGGATTCTCACAACTTGCGATCGAGGGTCGGGTCGTGACCCGTTTACCAGGTGCCAGATAAGGACAAGTCTACATTGAATGCAAAGAGAAAATTCTTAGATAATATTAAACATTTCTATTGATCATATTTATGGTATTGAAATAATTCATTGCGTTACGGACAAAGGGTGTGACCGAATGATACTATGTATATACGGCGACCATCTTAGTCCTCAGACTATATCTGGACGGATCTATGTACGATCTTAAGTAGGACTGCGGTACTGCCTGCGACGCTACGGATTTTATCGTCACATATATATTCTTACTCAACTAAGTATATTTCATATTTGTATGCAATATGTCTGCAGCTTAACCTAAGATTTCGATCCAAAACCCAGCCACTATTGGTTCTAGCATAAATTCTTTTATTTTATGAGCAGCGTCTGCTACCGAAGTTCAGATTACGGTATTCATATTTATTAGTTTGCACGTCGAAATAGAAATAAAGCGCGGGTGTTTTCGATAGCAGTATGTTCCTCCATACTTTCTGCAGTTTATTCGTTTCTTGTTCAAACTTTGACTGCATCTTGCCTCGTATATTGTTTTACGCAACATTGAGACAATAATAATGCATAATATATACTTTAACTATTTATTCTTGAACTTCTTACAGTATATTCGAGTGTAGTCCTTAAAGTATGTAAAAGAAGGATGTTCGATTGTATTATTTTTTGTCGATGTAATGTTACATTTTTACTTAAATTTTTGCAAGTGCTTGTCGACTTCAAATGAATTTTAGAATTTTGTGACTATATAGTACAAACACAAAGCTGTCCAGTTCTGTATACGCACAAAACTGTTCTAAAAGAACGTGATTAAGCAGTTTTTTACAGACAAACTCTAAAATAAACCCGATGTTTATAGAATCGAAATAATGGAAAAATAATACGCAAAACACCGTTTATTATGCGAGCTCATTTCATGACATTTTAATGTTTTATGTAAAACATTACTGCGTGTTAATGAAGTCTGCTGCATATAATTAAGATAATATTTTTTTATACCTACTTAAATATTATAATATTTTAAAGCAGCCGTGAAGCTCTCAGGTGGGATGAGGGCTACCATGAGACTGCCAACCGCGAGGTCGAATATAAAATAAATAAATATTTTGCGATAACTCACACACACCCATCTGATCCCAAACTAGGCAGACCCAGTGCTATGGTAACCACACAACGGATAAACAAACATAAAAATTTCTAAATACATACTTATATAGATAACTATACAACCAGACACAACAATTATTTCTGCTCATCGTATAAACATTTGTCCTGGGTGGGAATCGAACCCACGACCTAACGTTCAGCAGTCAGGTTCGCTAACCACTAGTCCTCACTCTCCGGACTCCGAACTCATTATCCGGAGTTTACTCATAAATTTGAACCGTTATCTCGTTTTTGTTCAGCTTTAGTGCGCATTTCTCTACAAAACGCATATGTTTTATACCCTGCTAAAGCTCTCAAGACCGAGTTAAATACCATTTTAATATTACCCGGAAAGCCTCCGTTCCCGAATTGTTCCGGACTATAATTGCTCGTGTAAACAAAAGCTTTAATCTATTTAATTAACTGCGAAAAGGCGGGAAATAATTACGGGAATGTAGTCCTCTGTGTAATGAGTTTTTTATGTAGATCCTATAGTAAATTATTGTTAATTTGGTATATACAAAACTCAAAACGATTTAGTATGTAAACGGTCGTAAGACTGACGGTACATCTGAAATTAATGTCGTTTTACATCTCTGAAATGATTTCGTTTTTAGTATTTAAGAAAACCAACAGGTACGAATTATTATATTTTATCAGTCTACAGTTATAATTATGTAGATTTTGTGAATTCGCAGCCACATCGTTTCCCTCATGGTTGATGTGGTCAATAAATGAGTTATATTTTTTAACAAAAATTAAAACCGACTTCGATCTGAACTGTAAACAATAATTTGTTACAAACTTCAAATATTTATTTTACAGTAGAAGCATAGACTTCAAAATAAATGAAATTGAAAGCCCCGCATCCGGGGTTAGTGCAATCAATATACTTCCATTCATACCAATCTATACTAGTACGTCCATATAGTAATTGATAGAATCTTTTTCTTAATTAGTAACTGACTAAAATGATTCGAGTATATACCTATATTTTAAATAATAGAGCATATTTATTTTTCTATGAACAGAGCAGTGATAGCCTAGTGGTTGAATTTCGGCCTATCGTTCCGATGGTTCCGATTTCGAACCCCGCACGCACCTCTAATTTCTTTCCGTATTATGTGCGTATTATAAATTATCATTTGCTTTTCGGTGACGGAAAACAACGTGAAAAAACTTACATGCCTGGGAATTCTCCATAAGGTTATCAAAGGGCATGTTAGGTCCACCAACCCACACTTTGCCAACGTGGCATACTATGGCCTAAATCCTTCTCACTCGAGTGGAAGACCCGTACGCAGCAGTGGGACGATGAAAAGTTGATGGTGTTTTAAAAAAAAATTTCAAGTCGTACTAGAAACAATTTTAAGGTCTTTTAAAAGTCATTATACTCGTAACTATAAATCATTAAAACTGATTCAAAATAATGGATTTATGTATACACAATGCATCAATTAAATCAAGAATCATAATTCGTAGACATGAACGCGTTACGGTAGATTTACCATCATATTAGAATCAATTTTATTGTTCAATACAAAGGGGACCGAACATATTCAGCCACACGCATCGTTGTTACAAAAGACTTTATAATTGCATCTTTGCTGGTGCATTTTCGACGCCGACTTGCGTTCATTTTTAAAACTCAAGTCTATCTAGTGAACTCTAGTTATCTAACGGCCGAAATTAATATTCGATCCAATTTTGGATGTCAAGATTGACAATTCAAGTAGTTGTAGTCAAGATTGACAATTTAAGTAGTTGTAGTTTGTCGTTCTTTAAACACATTATGCGTTTTAAATTATTATGGTGATTTATGCATGAAAATATTTTTCACATTATCGGAAAACTCTACATGTGCAACGTTTTTGTTACGGTTTCCAAATATGACAGGTAGGACTAACGTACTGCAAGTGGATGTCCATGGGTTGCAATCACCATATAGGCTGCATGCTCGTCTGCTACTCTTATTCAATAAAAATACACGTTTATATTATCGAAACAGGTAAAATGAATCGTCAATTAAAAATAGTAAGCATAATTGTAAGCAAAGCAGACTCTCTAGGGATTTAAAAATCGAGTAATTGATCATCTTAGACTTCATCTTTATCCCCGTTCACATTCCAACTCTTATCTCAATTCCTTTCATTCATCTGTACATCCATTAATTGCATTCCGTTTAATTTTTCATCACTAGGTTCAGTCTCATAAATTAATTAATGTAATCCAATAATTAATTCAATCCAATAAATTTAAACTTGCCAGTGAAGTATTACTTGAAGCAAAAACTTCAGTTTTCTCTTTAAAAATATTGCACGCCGAACGAGAAGTCTATATGAAGAAGAAGGTGGTAGGCCACCGTCCGGGAAAGTACCACCGCCACACCCAATCCTACCGTAAAACAATTTATTGTGTTTCGGACGAAGGGGTGGTTGCTGGAGTTCACTAAATATTAGGCGACCATCTTAGTCCTGAGAAGTAGCAACACATCTGTTTACGTAGGACTAAAGTACTGCTTGAAGTTGCAAGATGTCCATGAGTTGGATTGACCACTTAACACCATGCATGCTATATTATGTATGTTTACCTTAGCTGTCTGGTTACCTTAGCACAGGCTCTGTCTAGTTTGGGTTCAGATGGGCGTGTCTGAGTTGTCACAAAATGTTTATTTATTTATGGGTGATCACTAGCGTCCAAAAATCAAATTGTATTATTTGATTTTGATACGGTCGATTCAATATTATTTCAAAATACGGCAACAGAAGCTTGTATCAGAACTGAGAAGCAATAACAATGGCAATAGAAGCAATGGACGTAAAACGATACAAGGGATATTAATGCACTTGTTTATTGTTTGCAGTCGAGTAAACAATAACAACCAACTGGTTTCGAGTCTCTGAGAAACTTCGTATTGGTTTAAATGAATTATGTTTGTTTGAACATTTAACCGAGAATATTAATTTTAGCCGACAAAAATTAAAATAAGTTAGTGATTGTGATTAAAATAAGTGAGTGAGTGAATTTAAATTAAATTAAAATGAAATCTACGTAAAAGTTTGAAAAACTACAAACACGCTCAGGTCCTCTTCTAGAAATTTGATAAATGGTTTATTCTGATGATTGTATTCAGGATAATGGGACACACTTAATAAATTATTATATTGCCATCGGTTTTTGATAAGTGTACAAAGCTTCAATTATTAAATTAATATCTCCAATTTCGTGTATAGAACGTTTACTAACAAGGAATAATCACGTTACATACATAGATAGACTAAGGGATTATCATTGCTCACTATTATGTCTGCATAGAAATATTAAGCCAAAGGTATAAAATGCCCTTAATAACACATGCGAGGGAATAGACCAACGAGCCATATGGGATGAAACATTACACGTGGATAACAGTTATTAAAACCCAAAACACTCTCTTTAACAATATCCAAAACAGAATCTGCTCTACTAAAAGGTAACTCTGTCCTATTATTTCACTTTTCACTCAGTTTTACCGACACGATTAAAACAATAGGTTTTTACGACAATAGCCCGAACAGCGTTCTAGCGAGGCTATCGACAAAAATCTTAAATTCCATTTCAAATTCCAAATTGAGGCCGTTTCACGCTCAAGTGCAGAAATTAAGGTCAGTGAATTTTAAACATGGGGTCTTGTTAATCTACGTTATTACATAAACTATAAGAACTGCGTCTGTGTGTTGGCTTCTTTTATAATATCATATTAATACGTAATGTGAAAACATTGAATTTAATTCTAACGATATTGCGCGCACAAAAAAGTGTGATTTGGCATAAATTGGATAGACATTAATATTTGGATAGACATTAAGGACTACTTTAATGATAAGGAATCCTGGAATTGCGTTAAATCCGCCAGACTATTTTTATGTTTTATGCAATAGTTTTAATTTAATACGTAAGCAATACGGCGGTAGAATGATTGTGACGCGTACGAGTGGTAGTCACATGTGCTCACTATCAAACTAAAGTTGCGCTCCGTAGCGAATAATGTAATTATAGTTATAACTGATTTTAAAGGAGTGCTGAAAGTTTTTTTCCGCCGTCTTTTTTGTTCCGGACAACAATAACTTATTCTACTAATATAATAAATGTTAAAGTTTGTATGTTTGGATGTTTAGATACTTATCATGCAAAAACGTCTGGACCGATTTGAAAATTTGATACACAGTTCATAGAATACATTTCATATCGATAAATGCTGGCTAGATCGTATACCCCGCGGGCGAAGCCACGGGAGATAATTAGTTAATATAATAAATCTGCTGCAGTGTCTACTTGGTTATGTTATTGACGATTTGGTTACATCAAAATACTACAGAAGCACCGGACATAGCTTAGTTACCTCAAATATATGTACTTACTATAGAAAGTTCCGCGCAAGACCGGCCGACTGTGGAGTGATTTGAGTTCAGTAAATTGTACTACTAAATTGATCCAATTTATTCCCTGTCGCTTTTATCACGGAGCCTGTTAATTGAGACATTTGCACGGAAATTACCGAGAGCTGAAAGTACGTACTTTGAAGAGCTGAAATCTTGCTGATAAATTAGTGTGACGTGAGCTCTTTATCAGCATGTACGTGGAGGTTATCTATATTTCTGAATGTAGAAATTTATTTTGAAGAATAGAATTATCGTTAACAATATAACCCTCACATTTATTTCAGCTATAAGTATTAACGCTTATTTGATGTTTTTTAACCGACTTATAAAGGGATTCTCAACTCTCCATTGTATTTTTTTGTGTGAAAGGTCATGATAGCCTAGTGGTTAATATCGAGCTCCAAGTCGTTTCGGTGGGTCGAGGCTCGAATCCTGGCACTTCCCCAGTATTCGTGGTAGGCCAGTGATGTAGTTTATAGCCGAAACCCCCTGAGTGTAAAACCGCACCCAGCCGGATGGTTTAACAATTACACATTAAATTTGGAACTTTATGACAGTATTTTTGTTTCTTATATCGATATAATTATAAATCGATTATAGACAGTTAGACTGATTTGGATGACAAAACCTGGATTAAAACTTAGAATCCATTTCACTCAGGTAAATAGCTTTACCAAAAGATCGCGCGGGAGAAGGCGCAGGCGAAAGCTAGTGTATTTATATATATATATCAAGTTAGCGGAACCATTAACAACGGAAAATAATATTAAGTTAACGGAGCCATTGTTGGTTTGTGTTGATAATCAGTAGTTCGTCCTAATTTTTTGTGTATGCCTATACCTACGTCTATCCGTCTGTTGTCCTTGAAACATGTCTGTCCTCCGTCCATCCATACAATCAAAGAATTTTTAAATCTTTTTTCTACCTTTGTCAGCCATTTTATTTCAGTTGCACTGTGCTGCATACAAACTACACACAGTCATTTCCTGTGCAAATGTATCCCAGATTTAATCCAACTGTGGGTCAGTAATAGGCTATTGCTTTGCTTTAGTTAGCTTTTAAGCACCATTATGTTAGTACGAGGTCAGGGAAATGCAATGATGCCATTAATACTTGGCAAAACTTTGTACGGAGACAATTACGGAATTTGTCTACAAAGGGTTAACTGTAAGCGATGAGCGATTTTCTAATGGTCAGATGGTAGACTTGCTCATTCATCTATTGGACGTATCTGATTTCTATTGAAAAGTACAAGTACGAGGCTGACATTCTTTTGTAAAAACTTCTTCTTCTTTATTAATGTAACGATAGTACTTCACCGTTCGAACCTACGCCAATAAAAGAAAATTTCCATACCTCAATTGAATGTGCAAATATAATATCGATCGCTGTAACTATAACAAGTCGGGCATTAAATCTGATAGTCAGATTTGTTTGACTATTACAATGATGCGTCCTAAAATAACTTCTTCACTTCGTTCGATAACATTTTTTTTATTGAATAAAAGTAGCAAACGAGCGTGCAGGTCACCTGGTGTTAAGTGGTCACTGCAACCTATGGACATCGACTTGCAATTAGAGGGAGTACCTTAGTCCTACATCGCATAAATAAATGCGTTGCTACTTTTGAGGACTAAGGTGGTCGCCTCGTATTTCCTAAACTCCGGCGTCCACACTCTCTTTTCGAAACACAATAAATTGGTTTACGGTAGAATTGGGTGTGACGGTGGCACTTCCCCGGACGGCCTACCACCTATAAATTACGCCGAAGCAAAGTTTAAAAATTGTGCTTTAGTTTGTGAGATATTGACATTGACATAAGTTCCAAGTTCTTGTCCGAAATCTGATTACGAATTGTCAACGAAGTATTGTCACAACGTCGATTGTGTTGAGGGTTCTGTAGCGTCCTTATCAAACTGAAACACGCCAAGCAATTTGCATACTTTAGCATTTGCATCGTAAACTTGGCTTTTTATAAAGAGAGTATGAACAATGTGTTAGTTGAGCCGGCTGGAGTCCGGCATAACCCTTTCTGACAAACAGGTGATAGAAGGATATTCATGACGGATCTCTCTACGTTAAAAAAGGTCATAAGTAACATTGTCCTATTTGAAATCCTACTAATATTATAAATGTGAAAGTTTTTATGTTTGGATGTTTGTTACTCAATCACGCGAAAAGGGTTTGACACACATAGTTCATAATCTGTATTTACACATAGAATAATAGTATTTTCCAGTAAATTCCATTCTCGCTCCAGTAAATTTCATGATCAGAACAATGACCTCGCGGACAGGGCCGCGCGCGAAAGCTAGTCGTACATGAAATCGTTCCTATCCTGAGAACTAAAATGTTTGCCGTATATCTATAATTTGCCGGCATCAATTCTATATTAAACAAGATAATTCCCTCACGGTAACAATGGGTGTGGTAGTGAGACCTTCCCAATTTTCCTAAACTTACAAGTAAGTATTTACAACGTCCTAAACACTGCAGGCAATTAGCAAACATCCGCAATGGGACCTTGAACATGGGGCTTACCACACACTTCTCTATCATCTGTCGTTGATGTAATCAATGCCGCATTGTCCGCAGTGCAGGCTCCGTGCGAACGATCAACTAACGCCGACCACTGGATGGTCTCAGATTGATTTTATGACCCAACCGTGAAATTACTTCTTCCGCGCCGCCTCGGCTACATCGGCCACATCGAACTTAATGCGCTGGCCGAGTAATCGATGATGTGTCCATGTAACTATGACGTAATAGTTACATGGGATACGGATTTATGAATATATTGTAACAAAACCTTTTAAGCCTGTACCTAATGATAAAATAAAGAAAAGAAACGTTTATTCACTAAGAAAGCACTGTAACGATGTTAATCTGTACTGTTTGTCTGTTACGCTTTTTCACGTTTAGACGTCAAATGAATCGATTTTGATGAAATTTGGCGCAGAGATAGATGGGAGACGGTTATAGGCAATTTTTTTGCAAAATAAGGGCGGATCCGGACAGCTAGTAAAACATACGTAATAAACATTAATGATGATAATTCTATGTCAGCAGTTGCTGCAACACTACCTAGCTAAATGGCTCACAAGCGGCATTTCCGCAGCAACTGATACTGACCTAATTGCACATTAGTAATACTAACCTAAACTAAATTAAATTTTTACACAAACAACAAAGTAAAAAACAAGAAAATATAACAAAAAAAACAATACAAATTTTACACATTTTTCACGTACTTACGTACTAATTTTATTTTTGTAAACTAAGTAACGTAATTGATGTTATATTGTCCTTATATTATTTATATATTATCAGTATTGAGAACAAGACAAGACGAGTAAATAATGCATACCTACGTTCTACAAAATTCTCTCTTAACGGCAATTCAATAAATATAATTAGATTCGAACACAGAAAAGCAGCAATGCTACTCGTAGGTTCAAATGTGTAATCTGAAGAACTTCCTCTAAATTGTCTATTTGAGTGCAATAAATCCACAATCGAGACATTACAAATAATCTAGGTCTCGAGTAACTACAAACACCATGCCTTCATACGATGACTGTATACTTCCGTAATTGGAGTCATTGCTACGTGTTCATGAAACTAGATCTCCGGCATGTTATTGAGTAATACTGCTCGTAGCGGGATTACTGACTTGCCTTTGGCGGTGAAATTGTATAGCCGCGTCCGAAAGAGTGTTTATATTTACAAAGTTTTGATTTCATAATTGTCATATTATGTAAATAGTGTATTTTAAAAATTTTCTTAGATTTTGCAAGAAAACACTTTCGAGATACTTCCAAATTCTAAACATTTTCTTCAGAAAACAGAAAACATTATTGTTTCTTGTTTCTTAAATTAATCTATACTTACAATAAATTGCCTGTTTACTTGCGTAGTGGCTTGTACGGTTTTTCCAGTTCGATATATTCGTAATCACAGTGGAAAAATGTTGTTGATTAATGATATGGTATGAACTAGATGTATTTTTAAATGGTTTGAAGAATTTAGTTATCAAAACCTGCTTATTTATCCTGCTAATTCCCTGCCGGCACGGCAAATTCTTCACGCCGCCGTTCTTAGCTTAAGAAGGTTAAAGGTCAACAATTCAAAAGAGTAAGCAACAATTCAAAAGATTAAATAAAGTGGCTTAAAATTTCTTTTTACTATCATTATAACAACGAACTTTATTTATTTGGAGTATTCCATGCAGTTTTTCTTATTACAATCATATGTAAACGTTTACACCCGTATGTGATTTATTGGTTAATGAAAAACTGTGTACGTGATTGTTATGCTTTGTTAATCCATGTGGTTCATTCAGCGTGGAATTATAAAAACACGGCGCAAGTACGTATTACGTTAACGGTGGTTACGTCGTTTATACAATAATATACAAAGACTGCAGTCGTAAGTTTTCCCATGCGACAGAGCCGTCATTGTCCAATTTCTTGCCTTGTTCTTACTGTAATGGTTGGATGTGCACTGGGAACGATGTAAACTACACACATTGTCTTGTTTCATGTTAATTAACTCGTGTTGATCATCCGAAAACTATGACAGGTAATATTGTAACTTGAAGAATCTGGAGGACGAGTAATAAGGAGTTGTTAAAATTAAAATGGCTGTAACATTCTGTAACAAATTTTATGACGACGTAAATCCTTTTCTATAGCGTAGACCAGTCTTTCTCAAAGTGGGCCATAACGCCCTTTTATAGGCACTGGAGTCGTATGGGGAGACGGCGAAGAGCTTAGAGAAATCGGGAGATGAGATATGAACAATTCGTCATGTTGTAGCTTTTAACTAAAAACATTTAATTAAAATTCATTTTTACTAGCTCTAGACAGTGATTGATTCTTAAAGTTGCCGCAGACAATAGCAGTTTCAGAACCTTTAGCGTTGACTGTCATAATAGTACAATCTGAAAAGCGGTGTCAATTTATTGCCTTCTATATTGTATCTCTCTCCCGCTCTTGCTCGCTCTCTCTCCCGCTTCCAATCCCGCTCACGCTCTCTCTCACGCTCCCGCTACCTCTTCCTCTCCCTCTCCCTCTCCCTCTCGCTTCCGCTACATTTCACGCATCCATTCTCGTTCGCTCGCGTAAAGGAACTTTGTTGGACTACTTTTATTCAATAAAAACAAAATTCCGTACAGCAAAATCGCAAATTGAACGCCAATTCGAATAATTGGTTTTAGACATTTGTAGGGATTCAAACGATTTTAGAGTCACGCGTATTGACGAGTGAAGACGTTTTGCGTGTAAGCAAGTGCACTAAATATTATGAAATTGTTGTGTCAAAATCAAGAAATAAAGATGACCCTAATAAAAATTCTGTCTGGTTCAGCTTTGATCTTAAATTTAGATATCGTAAATGTGAAAGGATTGACTATTGCCATACAGATAATTTGTTTATTGTCAAGAATAAAAGTCTTTTCATCTATTCATCAGAGATCCAATACAAGATCCATCCAAGCTCCCGGATCTTGTTTTAAAGACCGTAATTCCGTCATTTTCACCAGGTCATCAGTTTATTGGGTCGTAGGTCGACTTATGCTCTTTTTACTACGTTCTTAACTCCTTCAAATGATTGCAGATACAACGGTTACCTCCCGGCGGGTGAACGCGGTAGACGCCGAAGCAAGTTCGTCTTGTACAGACGACCGCAGGCAAACGGCGTACGCCGGTCGAAGCACTACGTGGTAAAAACCCCGCATAGCAGCAAAGCAATCCTCGATGCGAGTCAGCACTCGATCTCGTACACACTCAGCAGGAGCCAAGCTGTTATAGTAGAATACACAGAAGATCCGGACACGGATATGTTCCAGGTAAGATTTGTTATACTTTGATATAGACAAGTCGTCTGAATGAGGGCACGTGGAGGAATGGCATAGCTGTGTGAAAAACTAAAGCCAACATATAAGGCATTGTAAATAAGTACTTCGTAAAGAATGGTGAACGATCGATAACTGGTAAAGCATTTGAATGTTAAGCTTTAAGCAGGCCGTAGGTTTCCTTCTGTCCTTCTGAGAATTATTTCCCAACATATCTCCAATCGCTACGTGAAGTTAACGGGAAATACGCTGAAAATAGTCATAAAAACAAAAAACCCCGTTAATCGTACTCTCAGCAAATGTGTTGAGTAACAAAATTTGATAAAGTGACACGTGTTTAGGTTTTGTTTTTTATTTGGTTGGCGTGTGGCCAACTCTCGATGCAGTGAAGATGGCTGATGTAGCGAATTAGTGTCGTAACTCGTAACCATGACCGCTACCGCAGAGCTTTATTTACTTATGCAAAAGAAAATTGAATTATTTGCTTACTTTTATCTATCTATACTTGTACTTGTTCCACAAGTGAATCTCAAGGCGACGCGTTTTAAAAATAATATGTACGTTGGTGGTATATCTGCATATCTGCGGTTTAGCCATGGAAACTTGAGATTGGGAAATTTAAAAATGTCTTAGATAAAAGTTGAGGCGCCTCACTTTGCAAATAACACCTCATTTCGAAATGACAATACCAAAGGAAGCGGGTGTTCCCCTTGTGTTTGGCCCGCTTATCTGCCAACAAACCGTCTGTGTTTGCTTTTCAAAGCGTTGGAACAATGTGTTACATGATCGCAAACAATGGTACCTGATATAGTGCTTCCTAAATGAAATGGGAATTTTGCCCACAACAATACTGCGAAATCATCTTTCCTAGCCGAAATAGCCGGCCATTATCGCTGGAATAATTGGTTGGTCTACCTACATAATTAATAACAAACGATTTTACTTAAATAAACGGTTTGAGTATATTTTTACACAAAACATTGGTTTGGTGCCAGGAACTCTGATCGGCCACGTGTCAATGAGTAGAATAGTTTGGTATTAATATTCGGGTTATGAACCCAGTAAGATATATTTATTCGCGTAAAAAGGTTTGTACTAAAGTAGAAAAACATTCTTTTATTACCAACATTATAACGCTTGACACTCCTAGCCCCATCATAGGATTTTAGAATCCTGTGTCGTGGGTGGGTACTCTATCTATACACACAGAGAGACAAATATACTAACACCCAGACCGAGAACAG
>DWNH01000918.1:0-12768 GCA_018249895.1 Tiana niger
TATGTACCTCTATTTTTTTATGTAAAAGGCCTGGCAAACAGACCTACGGGCCACCTGATGGTAAGTGGTTACCGTCGCCTATGAACATTTGCAACACTGGAGGGGTTGCCCTTGCGTTGCCAGCCTTCAAGGGCTTTTTTAACGCCTTTTTTGAAGAACCCCATGTCGTAGCCCAGTGGGAATACCTCAGAGGGAAGTTGGTTCCAGAATCATATCTAGAGGTCACTTACAAAAACTGATTTTCAGCGCAGGTATGTAAGTCCAAATTTGGGTTGGCTGCTATGATGTTATTAATGAACCGCAATGCTCTATAACAGTAGTAAACTGTGGAATCCCCTATTACAAGTCTCAAGAGTGAAGTTTCACTAACGGGAACGTTGTCGGGTATCGTGACGCGTCCTGCCGCTGCGACGAGACACTAAGCGACATTTAATGGCTGCGTCGTCTCCCCGACCAATGAGTGTTATCGAGTTGATGCGTTATTATCTATTCATCAGGTTTGTTGTCATAACGCGTCACACTCATAGCTCCACATTAAGATTCTAGGATCTTGTGTCGTGGGTACCATGGACACACACACTACTAAAAACCAAACACAACACAATCCATTGCTGCTTTAAAACGACAAAATTGACCACTATCCTTAACAAAAGGAACAGTGGATTCGCACTTCTACTTGTTATTCGTAGGTATCGATTTGTATTTTTCGTCCTGGTATCAAAGTTATCATTTTCGAAACTTTTTACTTCAAGACACATTTTATCGTCTGTTATCTTATTTCTATTACCGATAGGCTCTTTTTCTGGTTCAGTGAACTCATTTTGTTTATTATTAGTATGATCAGCTCTTCTAACATCCATATTGTCTTAGGATGGTTCGTTGCAGCCATATGTTATAGCCATGGGAATGAAGTCCACACTTGAGATCCGTTCGTATCTGTAACAAATGAGCAATAAATTAAAGTCATGATTCATTCGGATAAAGTGGTTTGAGAATACAGTTTATTTCATAACTTCTAGATTTGAAGCATGTATGATAATAAATAAGGAAGCGCATGAACCAACCGTATCGGTTTATAAATTTATGTTTCTATGAGAAAATTGAGTTCTCTATAATATGCTAGCTGAGTTATCTTGGCTTCTACATATGTATGTAATATTTTACTAATATACACCTAGCCGCTGAATAATTGATAATCGCCACCGGGGAAGTACTACCGCCACGCCCATTTTTACCGTAAAGCAATTTATTGTGATTTTAAAGTGTGGTTGTCGCAGGACATTTTAAATCTTAGTCATTAGGAGTAGTCACTCATTTATAAAGGATCTCCGAGAGGTATATAAGCTACGGACTACTGAACACCAAGTAGCCTACACCTAATTTGCTATTTCCTTCCTACAAGAAACATAAATATCTAAATTCTGTTAATAACACATAAGAATTCACGACCTTCTTCTTAAGCTTCATTATAAATAAGGTAAAGAAGTATAAGAAAACTTAAAATTCTTAAAGCAGCGAAAATGATTCATAAACAGACCATTCCCATGAACAGAGATATATAAATCACGACGTATAGAGCAAAAGACGGCAATTTCTACTGCACTGTTACAACACCGGAAGGAAGGAAGATATGAGAATACGCTACTAAGGAACTCGACTCGAACGGAAGTGTATTTGTAATTTAAACCGAGAATTTCTATGAGAATAAATTCACGAAGCGTGCAGTACTGTTACAAAGGAAATTATATCATACCCTCATTTTAGAAATACATTAGAACTTCGATAAGTTAAAATCCAAGGGAAGCGTGAAATATTTTAAGTTATAGAGTTTTTAAGTTATCGAAGGGTTTATATTAGAGTGATGGCGGGGAGCGTGAATTAATACTTAGCTATTTGTACCCGAATGCGCCAAAGTAATAAATAATACAGATATCTTTATATTATATGTTTCTTGTGTGCGTGTGTATGTCATCATCAACCCATCGTAGTCCCACTGCTGGGCACGGGTTTTCTCTCGAATGAGAAGGATTTAGGCCACAGTCCACCACGCTGGCCAAGTGCGGGTTGATGGATGCCACTATTACTACTGGGAAATGACAGACTAATGAACATGCAATGAGTTAAACGACTTAAAAAATATTAACTATCATGGACTTTTAAATTCAACATAATATTATTTATTTTATCATATATGGCTGATAATATAATATAATACTAATATTATAAACGTGAAAGTTTATATGTTCAGATGTTCGTTACTCAATCACGCGAAAACGGTTGCGAAACGGCAAAAACGGTTAGTTGCAGTTACTACTTAACAACAGGTGGCTCATTACATGAATTAACATAACAATTTAATGTTTACTTTTTACATTTTTTAAACTACGAATACCAATAATATAAATGAAAAAGTTTCCTTGTTTGTACAAGTTTGTGTTGTGATTCAAGTCCACGGAGCAGCCACAAGTGGACCTGAGCGCGTCCAACAACATGGTGAACCTGTACACGTGCTGGGACTCGGCGTCGGCGCTGTGCCGGCTGCTGACGTACGCGGCGGCGGACGGGGACGCGCAGCCGCCCTGCGACCGTTCGCGGCACACCAGCATCTGCTCCGACCAGCCCATTGAGCCTCTCGTGGGTATGGACTATTTATATACTAATATCCGCTCGATATTATGAATAAATAAATATCTAGAGACAACTTACACACGGTCATCTGATCCCAAACTACATATTTTTTAAATACATACTTAAATAGATAATTTCTTGTTTTAAACCCAGACACAGAACAAATATTCGTGATCATCACACAATTTGTTCTAGGTGGGGATCGAACCCACGACCTCCCGTTTGGCAGTCAGTTTGCTAACCACTAGATCATGAGGCCAGTCAATATGGTCTGTCATACTGTGTTTATTTTATCTTTCATGGAAAAATGGATTATCTTATTTATATATGAATTACCGCTCGCAGCTTTGCCCGCCTGGTATATGATCTGTTACAGTCTTTATTGCATAAAAAAGTTTTTATTTAGTCTAACTTAGTGTTTTCCCGATTATTGATCAAACATTCTTTCCAGGTCTTGAAGACAGGCCGATAGAGGAAATAAGAGAATTATCACCCAGTGAGATACAGCAAGTAAACGATCTCATGGCTGAGGCTATGAAGGAAAGCCCAAATACTACAAGTAAGTATCGACATTCAATTAATTTAATTAAAAAAAAAGACATCGCAGTCACGACCTCACTGTACGTCAGCGCTATAGCTAGAATATACTAGATCTTTATTACTTAAGTTCACCTAATTGTATGCATATTTTAGCAAATAACTAATTAATTCTTTGATTTATTCATGCTTATATGCCACTATTCATCATCAACTCATCATAGTCCCACTGCCGGGCACGAGTCTCCTCTCAAATGAGAAGGATTTAGGCCACGGTCCACCACGCTGGCCAAGTGCGGGTTGATGGATGCCACTATTACTACTGGGAAATGACAGACTACTGAACATGCAATGAGTTAAACGACTTAAAAAATATTAACTATTTTGGACCTTTAAATTCAACAACATAATATTATTTATTTTAACTATTTTCATTTTACAGTGGAAGAAGACGAGTTGCACAGTTCGACGGAGAAGGAAGGCGTGGAAGTATTCTTCTTTCCAGACGAGAACATGAAACAGAAGCTGCCTTCATCAGAAGCGATAGATGTGGAAACAGAACCTAGGAGCACAGAGCTAGAAGACTTACCAGCGAATATTAACCTTGAAGACAGCCAAGAATCGAAACCGCCCATCGCGCAGGTCGCCAAGGAACTTGGCGATCCGACGTCCACGCCCAAAACTACGCCGCGGAAAAGTAAACGGAAAAAAGTATGTACATAATATCGTAGCGGGGCAGCGTCAATTAAAAAATTTACTTCGTTATTTGTTAATCCGTTACGAAAATACTTAACTTCGTTAAACGTTAAAGCATGATTAAACGGAAGTTAACCTTAATAATTAATCGTTAATTAGTCATAGAAGTTGCATTTTATATATAGAATAGAAGTAGCATGCAGGCCACCTGGTGTTAAGTAGTCAGTGCAACAAATGAAAAATGAAAATGATAAATTATTTATTCTGAAAAATTTTCATATAACATTATTTTGTTGGTAGGACATCCTTTTATGTATTATACTTGTGCCAGAAAATCCATATGCAAGTTCAGGAAGTACCTGAGATCGCAAACAGATGCGTTGCCACGTCTGAGGACTAAAATGGTCACCTCGTATTTAGCGAACTCTGACAACCACGCCCTTCTTCTGACAATAAAATTGGGTGCAGCTGTTGTACTTCATCCATATCTCTTTGCTCCTAAAACTGTTAGCATTTTAAGCTAAATAAATAAAATATAAATTTTTAAATATTTTATTCGAAGGTAAAATCAGGCGGCGACGGGAGTAACACAGACGACGAATATTGCATAGTGGAACAGACGCCGTACGGGCAAGACAACGAAATGGACGAGCCCGTAGTGAACTGGATAGGGCCCGGTCCCGTCTACATGACCGATAACCACTTCACTGTGCCCGCAGCGAGAACCGATGTACTGAAGGCGCCCAAGAGCTTCCCTATGCCGGTGCTTAGGTAAGAATAAGATCAAAAGGCTTTAGCCAAGATAAATCTGTGGCAAAAGCGAAAGAAACCAAAAAAGCTTCGGTTTTTGTAGACGGTAGGCTGCCGCCCGGGAGAGTATCACGACCACACCCAATTCTACCGTATTTCAGGATTTTATTATATTTGTGTTAAATTGACTCATATACATATATAAAAGCTTTTTTATAAAAAATGTTATAAGTAATTTTCACTGATCCAACAAATATTCAAGATGAAAAGTTTTCAGGAAAATCCATTGTTCCAGATATACCTTATGTGAAATGAGTCTTATGTGGCACATGTACGGTGGCACCGATTTCAAACCAGCCGGAGAAGTGGCGCCGAAGAAGACCGTCACTATCGAAGGGGATGTTCGTAAACAAGGGTCCCCGACTGCTAATAAGTGAGTGAAAAAGTTATCTCTATATATATTACACAGTAAATTAAACGCGGTAAACGCGGAGTCTCGTATGGTTTTCACCAACGGATGGGAGGATTCATCTGTTGAGTTTAGGTATGTAATTCGTTAAGGTTTTGCGGTTGAAGCCGCAGGCGGATGCCAGTAATAATATGAAAAAGTAAAACAATTAAATAATATTTTACGCTGATAGATACATCCTATGATGGCTATATTTTCTAGTTTAAAAACATTTAATATCCCTTCTCACGTCAGCAAAAACAAAATTCTAATCTCCCCTTCCCCCTTTTGTTCGTGTGTAAGTATTCATATAATTTTCACAAAATCTTATTTCTACTAAATTTTGCAAAAATAGTATAAGTACGAATAGTATTTAAACAAATTGCAATTGCGCACGTGATCGCCACTTAACCGCCATATCATCAAAAATAAGCTAAGTAAACACCTCTCCGTCCGTTTTTGCTTACGTAGTACTTGAACGGTCCTCTAGCCGTCCTCTGACGACCTCCGATCTATGTGCACAGACGCAGCAAGGAGTACGAGCCGTACGAGACGAGCCTGGCCACGGCGGCGGCGTACCGGCGTGGCGGCGTCAGCTGGGCGGCCGGCGCAGACAACGTGCGCCCGCGCGCGCCGCCGCCCCGTGCGCGCCCCCGCGGCGGGCCCCTGCGCGACCACCACACTTGCGTCAAGCTCTGCCTCACCAAAGTATCTCTATACTCAATTTATTGACTGCATCATAATGTCAAGTTTCAAAGTTCTTATTATTATGTAATTAGTTTACAGTATAACCCTGTCAGGGTGTGGCAAATCATAAATACAAAATTATACAGTACAGTAGCAGATCAATTCATCTTATTTATTTAATAGATTTATAATAATATGTATTCACTAAACTTGTAATAACATTTTTTTATAAGAAAGGTTTTTAACTTATTTATGAATTCTTTGTCCCTGTCTATTGATCGAATATCGTCTGGTAAATTAGTAAACAATTTGACGCACATTGCTTTTGGACCGAAATTACAAATGTTTAACTTTGGAAAGGTGCAATAAATTTGTTATTTTCTAGACATAGTGGACGGCCAGGTAACGTTTCTACTTAAAATGTATCAACAAGCAATAACCTTTCAAATTCCTTTCAGGTGAAATTCCAACACGAGGTGTACCCACCCGGCGGCACCCAGGCTTCGCGGCAAACACTAGCTATAACGAAGACAGAAGTGTTGGATCGCTTAGTGTGCAGCGACATCAACAAGCTGCTCAGCCAGTACAAGCTTAAGGACGAGCCGGAGAGAAAGAATGCTCATATGGTGAGTTGAACATCTTGTGGGTTACCCTTAACTGTATCCTACTCTATACATATTCAGGGGTTGTGGGGATACGATTCGCTTGAAAAAAGACAACGTATTCGTGATGGAGTATTTTTATAACCTTATCACAGGTAAGATTTCTAGCCCTTCAGTGCTAAAACTGATATCACTGAGCATAGCAAAGTATACCCAAGTTCGTCGGCATACTTTGCAGCCCGGGGATGCTGGTTGCAGTTCAGAAGTCACCTCTCATACAAGCATTGACCCTCCTTAATGGTGTGCTGGCGTGCGATTAGAATCTGGATTTATTCCACTCAACGCCTGCTGTATTTCTTAGAACGGCCGGGAGAGATATCTTGAGATATTGTAAACGATTAAGATATAAAATTTTACATTGTTAATATAAATTAATAAATTTTAGAAAATAATTTTTGTATGAATATGTAATATTCTTTTTTTTCTTTGTTTTTTTTTTTGTCTCTCGTTTTTGCCTACTTGATATTTTTACTTTCGCTGCAGGGTATTATGCTTACTCTTTGTAACGCC
Organism: Tiana niger; assembly: GCA_018249895.1. Lineage (NCBI taxonomy): Eukaryota > Metazoa > Arthropoda > Insecta > Lepidoptera > Hesperiidae > Tiana > Tiana niger. The sequence continues at coordinate 6,919 of DWNH01000918.1, forward strand.
TAGTTTTAGTTTTTTACATAAATAAATAAATATTATAAATGTGGAAGCTTGGATGTTTCTTACACAATCGCGTAATAATAGCTGGACCTGGGTGAATTTTGGTACACATATAGTTCATAACCTGGATTGACACATAAAATACACCGATAAATGCCATAGTGAAACCGACTACCTCGCGATCCTATACCGCGGATGAAGGATACTATATAATAACAATGTCCGCAGCTAATAGTGAAAGCAGTCCACCTACGCACGGACGCAGCGCTGTCTGCCCAGGAGTGCTGCCTGAAGGTGTCTCTGCTTCCGCTGCGGTTCAACCTGGACCAGGACACGCTGGCTTTCCTAGTCGGGTTCTTTTCCAAGCTGGGTACTGATGAGGCTAGTGGTAAGTTACGGTACCACCTGAATGAAATAACCTGCTTTTTATTATTAAATTGTCGTGAGTATTCATCTTCAACCCATCATTATCCCACTGTAGGGCATGGGTCTCCACTCAAATAACAAGAATTTAGGCCATAGTAGTGAGTATTCATGATAATAAATTACTGGCTTACTCTAGTCTCGACTTCGCTGCTTCATTATGAAGAACCTTATTTAGGTTCAAAACTAATCGGGCAATCCCGAAAACTATACGTGCGGAAACCAGTAATTTATTTGAACATGCGTTTTTTATTAAAGGAGCAACGAACCACGGAGCGTCCTGAAAGCGTTTCATAATGAATTCGTAATAATGAGTTGCTTGTATAAAAACTCGAATAACTAATAAAGTTATACCCACAGACGACGACACTAAAAGCGTGAGCGGTCTATCAACGGACTCTAGCGGCTCCCGGCAAACAACGCCGACGCACCGGCCGCCGGTGATGAGCATCGCGAGTCACTTGCGCGACCCGCCGCCCACGCCCACGTCCTTGAGCGACGCGGACGCGTTATCTCTTAATGAAACTGGTGAGATACTGTAGTATTACTGTGGATACTGGCTAGAAAAGTCTATCAACGGACTACGAAATACTATACGGTATGAATCGCGAGTTACCTTCTTGATCTACACACGTTATCTCTTAATGAAACTGGTAAAAAAATGTCTTTTACTAAAATATTACCCGTTAGATGCCGGAATCAAAAGTGTTAGAAAAGTATACAGTAGAAACAAAAAAAAATTTGCTTGCCGCAGTCTACTGTATGTAGTTATGTAGAAATATTCTCTACCCCTATAGAATTAGAATCTCTACACTAGTTCATTTGAAGTGGATTTCAGATTTTTAACTACATTACTTGGTGTAATCTTAGTGTATTACATAGTATTTACAATATACTCATGTGATAAGCCTTTCCTCCATAATATAGTGATACGGAACGAAGAACCACTGATGGAGACATACGAAGCGGAACGCCTCGTCTCTGAAAACCTTATACAGCTTGAGGAGGATTTCCAGAAGCTCGGCATCCAGGAGAAACCTGCTGCTAAACAAACAGTGGACACGGATCCAGTGGACGATTCACCCATATATTTCAGGTAAAGATGTAATAACACATCTATTTAAATAAATTCAGAATCATCTATTTACACAAATATGTATATAAAAGGTAATCTATATTCACATTTTATGGGTACAAATTTTCAAAATAAATTAAATCAAATTCACATTTAATAAGTTTAAATATGTAATAGTATTTAATAAATGAAATAAAACGTACTTAATAAGTTTAAATATGTAGTAAATTGATAAAAAATATTACCCAGTTAATAACCCCAGGACTATTATAACTAAACTAAATATTGAATTCCCCAGACGTGTAGTATTCTCCCCCGAAGTACCAATCCGTCTAGACTACGTTGGGAAGCGAGTGGACTTATCCGCCGGGCCCGTAGCGGGACTTTTAATGGGCCTCGGACAGCTCAATTGCTCCGAGCTGACCCTTAAGAGGCTAGACTATAAGTAAGTTTTGTTTACCCCTCTTACATGAGAACACACAACGTAGGCAAGCTCTCACTCTCTCTCAAACTCAAATTGCTCTCACTCTCTTAAACAGACAAACCAAGAGGCTGAAATTAACGTGAGATTTTATCCAGACTATAAATTAATATCTTTTCACAACTTTTACATGGCCATCTGATCCCTCTAAATTAGGATAAGGAAGGGGAGTTTTCCAACAGATTTGTCGTGTATGTGTTTGTGTTTACGTTTCTTTTCTTGCGTTGCGTTTGTGCTTGTGTCTATGGATTTGGTTTTCTTTTGGTATAAATGCTAGCGTAAGAAAATACACAGATTGGATGCTATTATTACACAACAGAGATGTACTATAATAGCTATAAATTTCACTTAATTTGTGTACAACCGTTTTATAAAATTTTAATTACATTCTTATTGTAACAATTTTCAGGTTAGGTTTATTAGGATTCGAAAAGCTAGTGCAGTGGGCTCTGCACGAATGGTTGTCGGATATTAAGAGGCACCAGCTGCCCGGCCTGCTCAGCGGCATTGGACCTATGCATTCCCTGCTACAACTAAGTAAGTTTAATAAGTTTTCATATGAAAATTCCTCCTGTACGTCGTTTTGAAATGACATTTCTATTGTATTGGTCTACTAAGTAGCTGTAAGTAAGCTAGGTAAGCAAAGTATGCGTTGCCACTTCCGAGGACTAAGATAGTCTTCGTGTATTTAGTGAACACTGGTAACCACACCGTATCCTGCCTGACATCGCTAATAGATGCGTTGCCACTTCTGACGACTAAGATGGTCTCGTATATAGGCAACTCCGGCAATCACACCACAATAAATTGCTTTACGGTAAATTTGGGTGTATATTTGGTACACTAACGGCCGATCTCGATCCAATTTTTGCTGTCAAGATTGATAATTCAATCCATTTTAATTGTAAAAGCGTGCCAATAACCGATTCGTAGAGTGTTAATATATAGGAGATCGATCTACAGATGGCGTATAACGTCAGATTGATGCCAATCTCAAACTGTGGATACAATATTAATTTCGGGAGCATAAGTGACGATCGGTACCGGTTTCAGTAACTGGCATCCGCGATCTGGTGTGGCTGCCTGTGGAGCAGTGGCGGCGCGACGGGCGGCTGGTGCACGGGCTGCGCCGCGGCGCCGCCTCCTTCACCGCGCGCACCGCCGTCGCCGCGCTTGACATCACCGCCAGGCTGCTACACCTCATACAGGTACACACACACGCACACACACACACACAGAGAGACGCACACACACACACACACAGACGCACTCATACACACACACATACGCGCTCTCTCTCGCAGTGATAACCTAGTGGTTGAATTTCGGTCTACTGTTCTGACGGGTCCGGGTTCGATAACAGGTTCGACAGTGGGACAATGACGGGTTGATAATGATGATGATGGTGATCAATGTGGCAGGCAACGGCAGAGACAGCGTTCGACATGCTGACCCCGAGCCCGGCGTTGCAGCTGCCCGACGCGTACGCGCGCCGCGAGCGCCGCCGCCGCCGCCGCGACCCCGCGCGCCATCCCAGCGACATCCGCGAGGGTGTCGCCAGCGCACTCACCACCGTCCGAGAGGTAAATATACCGTCTATATACTTATAAACCAGAAATCAATATTTACTTTAAAAATAAAGAATATTATTTTCCTTAAGCAAAATTTGAATGTTTTGTATTTGATCATTCCATTTTTTTTTTGTTATATTATCATGTGCATTTATTTCCTTTTATAAACTACTATGTCATGCGTATTTTCTAAATAAAATAGATGCAACGTTTCAACATCAGGCAGGCAGCTACTTCCGTCGCCTGTTTTTTTATAAAATAATAAGTTTGTTAAGTTCATTTGTATATGTCCGGTGATTGCAGGGTTTCGCGGAGCAGGCGGCGTCGATGGCGTGGGCGTGCCGGCGCGGGCACGGCGCGGGCGTGCTGCGCGCGCTGCCGGGCGCCGCCGTAGCGCCGCTGGCGCTGGCCGCCGCCGGTGCCGCGGACGTGCTCGGCGGCGTGCGCGCCTCGCTCGCACCGCACGCCGCACGCGACCGCGCCGACAAATGGCGCCCGCACCACCACGACGGTCAGCTCTACAATTGTCTTTATTATCCTGATCAAGTCTTCTACTAGGAAGTTATAGAAATATTTTGTTCAAGTGGTCAGACTTGTACACTTGTTGACTTGTTATGACATCAGCCTTGACACCTTTTCATAAATATTGTTCATAAAGTTATTGGTATACAAAAATCGTCAATTTTTCTTCTACTTTTATAATCAAAGATTAACAATTAAATGTTTGTTTCAGACTCAACAGATTAATTATTGTATTTACCTGACCTGACAACGACGTGCATACTCAGCGGTGTCGGTTCAACTAGGATATTCAGGATTTTCATTGCTCAGTTCAACTGATCGAATGTGATTTTTTATATGGCGGCAATATTATCAGTAATTAAGGAGTTACGTTTTATCTAGCTATTAAATTATTTATACTTTTTATTACAACATGTATATTGTAATGTACGCCAGTCAGCCAATATTACTACAGAACACATGTATGAAATTTTACAAAAATGGCAATATTATAACAAGTACAACACTGTATTCACAAATAAATTATATGTGATATATTTTTGAAAAGGTACAAAACTTCAATATCTTTTTTAAAACAATACTTATGAGCGCATTAACAAATAGTGCTTGCTCTTTTATTGAAAATATTTTTCTAAAAATTTAATGGTGCTTCTTTTAAGATATTGGTATTGCATTTTAGAGCATTTAGCTGCTTTATATAAGTTCGAAAGAAAAAAAATGTAAATATTTTAACTACTTAACTTTTTAAAAATTGGAATGATAATTGGGTGCCATGACAAGAGTGTGGATTATTATAGCATTTTAAAATATATGAGTGTGCTCATTATATTCATCAATTCCTATATCTAACAAGATTTCGAAAGTTTTAAGTTAAGTTTTTTTTTTGTTTTATTAATAATTCCAATAGAAGACATTAAATTAATTTAAAACAACCTTTCTATAAGTAGGTCAGGAAATTCAATTTGTAATCAAAACAGATAATTTTTTTGTTTTATTAATAATTCCAATAGAAGACATTAAATTTAGTTTAATAAGTAGGTCAGGAAATTGAATTTGTAATCAAAGCAGACATTCTATATTTAGTACTAAGTGAATAATAAAAAGCTATCAGTCTTACTTTATTGTTTTATTTTTATAAATACACTAAATCTATACACACTCTGGTTCTCTTAAACTTCCTTTTCTGTTGTTTCTTCAGGGTACTTTTCATTGAGGAAGCTCTTCACTTCACCATATTCTGCTTTCAGATTGAGTCTGATTTTCTCGTGGTTTCTAAACCTTTCATACTTCTTTAGGTATATCAAGTAATGAGGCATGGTCTCAAAGAATTTAGGGAACTTCTTTTTCTTCAAAATGACCCTATCATTCATGACATATTGTACAAAGTCAAGTGTTTCATCTCTGTGAATTTCCTCCTTCTTTCTGACAACTGAAGGACTTGCTATTACTGTAGGATATAATTCATTTTCAACTCTATATTCTACTAAATGAAGTTTCTTTTCCTCTGCCAGTTGTTGATGTGTCCTCTGTTTGAATAATAAAAACATGTACGTTAAATGTCATACAAATCGAAAAAAGAATTTTATGAATTATAACAGACCTATACTGTACTGAACATTAAAATATTTCAAATTTATAAAAATTATAAGAGAAATAGTAATTATATTATAAAAAAATGCCAGTGTTCCGAAATTGTTAGACAATATAAATAAATAAATATCTTGGGACAACTCACACACGGTCATCTGATCCCAAATTAGACAACTAGGCCTGTGCTATGG